>CM021109.1:338747785-338827702 GCA_007115665.2 Sequoiadendron giganteum | reverse complement strand
CCTAAACCCTTAAACCTTATACCCTCTTCCCTCTACCCAATACCCTCTACCCTCAACCCTAATCCCTCAACCCTATACTATCAACCCAATACCCTAAACCATCAAACCTATAAGTACTCTACCCTAATCCCTCAACCCTATACCCTCAACCCCTATCCCTTTCTCTCTATCTATCCATCTCACCTCTCTCTCTCCTTCTGCGTACCTCTCATCAATCAATCCCTACCACTCTCTCGCTCCCTTGATCTATCTCTGTATATCTATCCCACTACCTCTCCATCACTCCCTCTCTCTCCCACTCCCTTTCTCTCCCTATCTCTTAGGTATCTCCCTCCCACCCCCTCTCCCTCAGGTCTCTCCCTCTGGAACCCTACCTAGGTAACTCTCTCTCTCTCTTACTCTCTCTCCCCTCTCTTTATCTATCACTCCCACCCTACCTAGATAAGTCCCTCTCACTCCACCCCCCTCTCTCTCTCCCTCTCTCTCCCTCTCTCCCACACCCTCTCCCTCTCTCCCACACCCTCTCTCACACTCCCTCTCACTACCTATCTCTCAAGTCTCTCCATCTCACCCACCCTCACACTCTCAAGTATCTCCTTTTTTCACCCTACCTATTTAAATCTCTTTTTCTCCCTCTCTCTCCCTCTATCCCTCCCACCTCCTCTCTCTCTCTCTCCCTCTATCCCTCCCACCCTACCTAGCTAAGTCCCTCTCACTCCAACCCCTTATCTCTCACTCACTCTCTCTTAGTCTCTCCCTTCCACCCCCTCTCCCTCTCTCAAGGCTCTCTCTCACTACTTCTCTACCTCTCTCTCTCTCAAGTCTCTCCCTCCCTCTCTTCCTCCCACCCTACCTAGAAAACTCTATCTCTTAAAATTATCCCCCCTCTAAAGACATACATAAATACATTCATACTTATATGTACATACAATCCTACATACATATAAGCATACATGTACATATGTACATACAATCTTCCATACATAGATACATGCATTGATACATTATACATACATACAGGCATACAAAAATATAGACATACATACATACATACATACATGACATACAAGCATAAAAATATATAAACATACATTCAATAGAGTAGCATTTAACACAAAGCATGAAATAATAAGAGTTCATTATAACGCGCTCGCATTATGTTGTGCTAGACATATCTTGCACAAATGAAAAAACCATGTCAAACTAAGATATAACTCGAGCGCATTACAATGCGCTCATGTTATATCTTGCTTTGGGAATCCCCAAGTCTTGGGCTTGGTATTTTCCTTGGAATACCAACCTAAAGGCTTGGAGGACCTTCCCAATGACCAAAGACATTTTTTTGAAAATTCTACATTATTTCACATAATTGGGTTTGTGCTTACTATCAAGATTGCACGTGTTTTGACATCGAACAAATCGAACACCTGGTTAATGTTAGGCTCTCTCTTAGCTATCTAACAATGTAATATTTTTCACTTTTTCACAATGTTAAGTCTTTTATCTATAATTTATTTTGTTTGTGTGTCTCCTTTTTGGTAAAAACCGGTGTTTGGTGCTTTTTTTGTTATGAATTAACCATTCACCAAAATATAAAATAAATTACATTTTTAGAAACTAGACTCTATTCTACACATATTAAAAAAAAAAATTAGTTTCCAAAATTTGTAGGGGTAGCATGGCCAAAATTCTATTTTTTCAGGAAGTGTCCACTTTCAAAATTAGTAAAAAATTAAATATTCATTAAAAAAATATCAAAAAAAATGTTCATAAACTACATACTATTAGCTAATTTCTCATCGAAGCAATTTAAAAATACTATAAAAAAATTCACTGTGCTAGGTACACACAAAAGTTGCTAGGTTATATTTTTTTGACAAAAACAACACCAATTTCTATGGGCCCCTCTTTTGAATCCCTTAATCTCAACCATTTTCAATATAAATTAGTATTTTAGAAAGTAGACTCAAAGCACTACGATCCTTGTTTTGGTTGCATCTCAAAATTTTGAGTGTAACTATCCTCAATTTCACTTCCAAGGTCAGTATTTCTTGATTTCAAAAAAAAGTGGCCACTTAAGCCCCCTTTTTGGCCTACCATATTTTTGCACTTACCCATTCTTCTATATGTCATAAACATTTCATCTTTTTTTCTTTTCTTTTGTTTTCCTTTTGGGGATGATGCAACGCTTTGAGACATTTAGGTGTCTTCCATGTTGACCTAAAAGGCTTTTTCTTTGTTTTTACTCTCTCTTTGTGTCATTTTTCTAGTTCTATGATTATTTGGGGAATGATGATGTTTTCATTCTCTATAACAACATTGTAGGAAAGACATACTAACCCCGAATCCATAGATCCATTATCTATTTTTGGGGGAAACCCCTCCCTCCTTTTTTCTTATGTAGCTTTATTTCATATGACTTGGAATAGGTCTTTTTCCAGGAAGTTCTTATGTCTTAGGATTGTACATTGGCTACTTTAAATCAATCACTCATAGTAATGGTTTTAGAAACTGCTTTAAAGTGGGGGCATACATCAATAATATCTTTTGACATTTATCATGTTTCATGGTGTGATTTCCCATTTTCTTGTGATGCGTCCTTTTCTTGGTAGTGTCATTGGGTTTGATGTCCTCAAAGAGTGATATTTCTTAGCGTATGACTTTCCTCTTAGTGCTGATGTGATGCACTGCATTCCCTAAGTTGTGGATCTTTTACTCTTGACTTGTCCTCTCTTGGAGACATTAGGCACAATGTTCCCTAAGAAGAATACCTTACATGAACTAAGCAAAATTCCTTTGAACGAAAAATATTTTACTAGCATTATTGTTTATAATAGTTAACATAACACAACTTGTTAGCCTTATGAAGCTCGAAACCCTAAATTCAAGGCCACCAAGCATAACGCACCTTGCTTTCTAGTGGAGCCTCTCCTTGTTCATATGTGTTTAGCATAATGCATCTTGTTAATCGCAATGAAGCTTGAACTCTAAATTCAAGGCCACCTAGCATAACACACCTTGCTTGCCAAAAAAGCCTTACCTAGCATTGTGGTGCCTTATTGAAGTTGTTAGGAGGATAGATTTGATATAGTATGGGAGCATAATATGATTCTCTCATTTTCCACCCTTTTGGGATACTCACCTATTGGATAGCTTGAGGTTCCACTACTCCAGAGTGGGTGTGCAAAACACAAACTGATGGCTTATATGTGTTTCATGCTGATAAAATTGTCCAGGCTTGATCTTTTTGATCTTTGATGTTTTATGATTGTGTATCTTTGTCATTGTTGCATACATAAGTGTCTTGAATGTCTACTTTAGTGTGAGTTACATGGGGTCATCCTCTCACTAAAGTGGGGGAAAATGTAGTGTAGGAAAAAGTATCTCTTTTCACACTTAATTTGAGAATAATTAATATTAAAATAGGCTTAATTATTCCTTAATTTAGTGTTGTAATATTGTTTTCATATTCACATTAAGTTTAGGGCCCTTTTAATTAAAATGGACTTAATTGTGCCTTATTTAGGGTGTTGTAAAGTGTACCTTTATACATTCACACTAATCTAGGGATTTATTCATTGATTGAGGTTAATTTTCCTTAATCGGCCCCTTTAATTCAAATCCAAGCCTAATTAAATGTAATTTACAAGGGATAAAACCCGACATTCATAAATTCCATTACAATACACTTAACTTTAGAAGATGTGTGTCCTAGGTAGGTGACCTAGGACCCATTCGCCATTGGGTGAATGGGTCCTCACTTAGTCTTATGAGCCTAATTTTACATAAGTTTTAGCATTACCCAATGTGTGTCCTAGGTAAGTGGCCTAGGACCCATTCGCCCTATGGTGAATGGGTCCTCACTTAGACCTAGGACCCCTCTTTGAAATATTCTTTTGGTGGTATTTTAATTATTTCAAATCTATAATTCAATGTCGTCTTTTGATATTTGAATTTTAGGAATTAATCTTAATTTATGTATAAATACAAGTTTATTTCACTTAGTTTCATCCTAGAGTTCTTATACAGGCATCCTAATAGAAAACTTATGGTCAAGAGAGCCTTCAAGAGCAATTTATAAGGCATTCAAGGGTATATTTGAAGAAGAATGTTGCAGAAATCAAGATTCCTATTCTCATATCAGATATGTATTGCATCATGCATGTTTTTTGAGACAATATGTGGATGTAGTGTTCAAGATCAATAAATCATATTCAAAGGAATTATCTCTAATCAAGTTTCATGATCAAGATCTACATTCATTGAGGCCACTTCATGCAAGTTTTCAGATTTATACTTCAAGGTTTCAATTAAGGTTTGGTGATTTGTTACATATTTTTGTTCATTCATCATTCCTTCATTCTTTCATTAATTTCAAGGTTTAATTACCAAAATAGTATTTGACTAAGGAAAACCCCCATTCACCTAAAAAACAACATTTTTCTCTCTTTGATGTGTGATTGTAGATTTTAGGTTGAAGATCAATTAAGGAGAAAATTTGAAGAAAGTTGCAAAGTTGTCAAAGTTGCAAGAAAAGTTGTCAAATCATGGAAACCAGGCTACAAGTTTCATTTTAAACTTTCTGATGGTGATGAACTGGAATCTAGGAGTGAAAATTGAGAAGAACAAAACCTAGAAACTAATTTTTAGGAGCACTTTCTAGGACCCATTCACCATAGGGTGAATGAGTTCTCGTTGAGGTTTGATAGAGTAACTTTAGTGATAGGTATATAGATTTCTCACCTTTATAGATCCCCCTTTTGATTACTGTTTTAGTTAGATTTAATTATTGTTCCTCATTGGTATGTTATAACTAGCATTTTGAATGAAATTAGGAAAAGTAGGTGCATTGTAGTTTTGATTTTGATCACCCTCACACTTCTTTTTCAATTTTTTAGGTTGAATATTCTAACCAAATAAAAGATCAGGTAGAGTAATGCATATTTTAAGCAAGAGTCAACCATCCAAGTTTTTCAACCAAGGTGAACCTGTATGTAGCCCTTTTAGTTTCCTATGATGTTGTCCTAGGAATTAATTGGTTGTGAAGGAATAGGGATAAGGTAGACTATTTTGTAAATGTAGTAGAGTTTCTAGATGACCTAGGAAACAAGTTCTTCCTTCAAGGAAATCCAAGAGAATTCAAGATGAGACAAATCTCTATTCTGCTGCTATAAAAGGCCAAGTAAAAAGGGTGTCAACTCTTCATGGTCAAGATGGAGAATTTAGAAGAACTCAAAGAGTTAATATTTAAAGATGACCTAATGTATTGTGAGTCTTAAAAAATCCAAGGAATTGAAGAAGAAGATATTAAGGATCGAAGAGAACTTGCTATGGAAGACTACCCTTTTCCTCAAGATTTTTGGGATTTTTTTCTAGATGAACTCCTTGGATTACCCCCAAAAAGAGATTTTGATTTCTTCATTCATATAATTCTTGGTTCAGAACCAATTTTAAAATTATCATACTATATCACCACTATGGGTTTTATGCAACTAAAGGATTAGTTGTAAGAACTATTTTCAAAAGGATTGGTTAGACCCAATGTTTCACCTTGGGAAGCACCATTAATCTCTGTCAAAAAGAAGGAAAAATAAGGAAAAAGGATTGTACTTTACGTTGATGCATAGATTATTATATTCTTAACAAGGAAACGATAAAGAATAAATATCCCTTACCATTTATTGATAATTTTTTTGATCAAATGCTTGGAACAACAACATTCTCAAAGATTGATTTATGATCTAGATATCATTAGTTAAGGTTGAAGTATGAAGACATTCACAAAAAAAACTTTAGATCAAGGTATGGACACTATGAATTCGCAATATTTCCTTTTGGACTCATGAATGCCCCAACAACATTCATGAATTTGATGAATAGTGTCTTTAGAGATTGTCTAGATAGATTTATTCTAGTTTTCTTTTACAATATTCTTATATATTCTAAGAATGAGGAAGAACATTTCCAATGCCTATAGTTTGTTCTACAATTCTTGAGGGAACACAAACTATATGGGAAGCTCTCTAAATGTATCTTCTTTCATAAATAAGTATAATATTTGAGTCATGTAATTTTAGAAAAGGAATTGCAATACATCCATCAAAGATCAAATCCATTCTTGAATGGCCAACACAAAAAAATGTCCATGAACTGCATAGTTTTAAGGGGTTAGTAGGCTACTATAGAAATTGTGTTTCAAACATTTCTAATATTTCCCATCCTATCAATTCTTTGCAATGAAAAGGAAAATTATTTGATTGGTTAGAAAAATGTTAAGAGGCATTTGATCAACTTAAAGAGAAGTTAACTACGGATCCAATACTAAAACTTCCTAATTCAGAAGGCCAATTTGTTGTAAGCACTAATGCTTCAGGGGAAGGATTAGGTGGATTTGTTATACAAGAAGGGTAAGTTATAGTCTATGAGTCAATAAATATAAAATCATATGAGAAAAATTGTGCTCCTCATGATCTGGAATTGGTAGCAATTTTTCATGCTTTGTAAATGTGGATACCAACAAGTTAAAATAAAAAAAGGACCAGCATAACAAAACATTTTCCACAAAATGGGGATCATTTATGTACACAATGATTCTCTTTTTCTTTAAAAATTCCATTATTTTTTTATCTAAATCATGCTATATATATATATATATATATATATATATATATATATACTTAGATTCAATATTGGGTAAAGACAGTATATTTTTCTTTACTATTCCAAGAAGTAGTCCTAAACCATGATGAAAAACATATATATTAATTTAGATTTTTTATCATCAATATAATCTACATAATCTACTTATATACATCACACTAAATATAATATATGATAATTATATTCAATTCTAAGTTGATATGTTACTCAAACATAATGTAATATTTCTAATAACCAACCTTAGGAGATACTATGTGTTGTGTTTTCTCATAACAAACCCCATTTTTTCTCCTAGAAAAATGAGGACCCCCTCTCTTGCTTGTGTTTTCCTTTTGCTTATTTTGGCATTCAAAGGAAAAATTTCTTCAAAAAATCCTTTGCTCGTATTTGATCTTAAAATAAGTTGAAAAGTCCATTATGGATGAATAGAGAATAAAAAATTAGCATAAGTTTCCTTTTGATGTTCTCAAAATTTTGCAGCAATTTTAATTTTATGAGGTTGTGGGTGTTTCCCCTCCTATGAGCATAATATTTTTTATGGTTCACTACAATATTCCCACAATTTCCAATTCAATTAGGTCTACCCACAATTGTTAGGTTGTATTGATTTGTAAGGTAGAGTGTTGGGATTTAAATCTTAGAATATGTGTTATTATTCAAACCTAAAATACTCATAAAATCAAGTTTAATGCTTTGAGGGGATCTAAGTCCTAATTGACTGAAGTTTTAAGTGTTAATTTTCTTGTTCACTTATATTTGTTTGACATTTATAGTTCACTTCAATTTACCCATAATTGTGGGGTTTCTAGTTGATATTGAACTTCATCTTTTCAAACTTTATATTTTAGCTTCCAGAGTTGAAATATGAATGAGCTAGATTTAACTCTTATGCAAACGTTCAAGGTCAATCTGAACTAGACATTTCAAAGAAACATAACTTTTTGGATCACTTAAAATCTCCCACAATCGTACATGCTAACATATGTTTGTAGACATGTAAATATGTCCTAGCCTATGAACTAGCATTTTAACACTAATATTCATCATTTACATCAAGAAAAACACTAATTTTCTCTACTAATTAAATAACAATACATTATTTAATTCACTTTTTCATCATCTTTGACCAGTTAAATAAAGTTCATTTTTTTAATAAAATCCTAAAAACCTAATTTCTACTATTAATTGAATAATAAAAAATTGTTTAATTAATTCATGTTTTCATCAAATTTAAAAAATTAAATAAAATTCATTTATTTAATATAGTCCTGGTCTAAGTTTATTTTTCATGATTAATTAAATAATGCAAATTATTTAATTATATCACTAATTAACTTTATTACCCTATGTTGATTAAATTATTAAATCATAATAATTTTATTAACTCGCTTTCCCTCCAAATTTGAATAAAAATATTCAAAATATCATCAAAAATCAAATCAAACTAATGCAACTTTGTTTGCAAAAGTCAAACTTGATTTGCACGTTAAACTCCAAAAAAAATGAATTAATTAAATTGATCAATCCCCCCTCATAAATTAAATAATATTAAATATTATTTAATCCTCTTTCAACTTCTACATTAAATAATTATTTCAATTGTTTAATCCCACCTTTTCCAAATTAAATTATTTAATTCATTCAACATCATCCCTTTAATAAATAATCTTTTATTTATTAGAAACAAATCATCGTTCCTTTTAATATTAATTAATTATCTTCTCCACAAGGACTAATTTTTCTTTTAGTTAACTAAACAATCTATTTAGTTAACTATTCAATTATCTCTCCATGCATTATCCCCTTAAACATAACAACCACTTTCTCTCAATTGACTAAACAATCTATTTAGTTAACTCTTCATTTAATCCTCTTTCAACTTCTACATTAAATAATTATTTTAATTATTTAATCCCACCTATTCTTTTAATTTAATCAAATGATTATCAGTAAATATTTAATTAAACATCTTTCCCCTTTCCAAATTAAATAATTAAATAAATTATTTAATCCATTCAAGATCATCACTTTAATAAATAAACTTTATCTATTAAAGTCAAATTCACATGTGCACATTCCTCTTGATATTAATTAATTATTTAATTAATTAATTTTTCTCAAAAACTTACCTAGCTCTTCTAAATCAGTTGACTAAAATATCTATTTAGTTAATTTTATCATTATCTCTTCATGCACAATCTCCTCAAACGTAATGAATGCTTTCTTCTAGTTGACTCTTCATCAACTCTCTTAATTCACACTCTTTTTGTCAACTGAGATTGACTATTCAATCTATCCAGTTGACTAACCAATCTAAATTGGTTAAACTCTCTCTCACATCTAGTCCTCTGATCAATCAATCCAATTGACTGATCAATCTAAATCCTCTCAACAACCTTTAACCGTTGATCTTGATTCAACATTGTTTAATCTTGATCATTCATGTGAAAACTTGAAATCTATATAACAACCTCATTTCCTCTCAAAAAGGATCAAAGAATCAACATACCTTATGCAATGAAGTGTTGTCAACATCACCATTGATAGAGCTTCATCATACCTTTGGTCAACCAACATCAACATCGTTCTTCAATTTTTCACAATGCAATAATGGAGGCTTTACAGTGATACGAACAACCCAACATCATGCAAACACAATCCGACATGGGATGATAATCTCTTCTTTGCTTTGAACTCATTGTGTTAATAGTAGGATTTCATTACGTAATTTTAATAGCTTAGATTGTTCATTTCATGAGTGATGGAATAAGATCTTAGATTAATTGTTTTGGATTAGATAGATTCTCAGTTTATTTCATTTGTCTTGCTTTGCATTCTAATGTTTTTCCCCCTCACACATTCTGGCATGCCCGATGGGACTCTTGTCCCCTATAGTAATGTTCGTATGAGCTATATTTGAAGTTGTAGGTCCGAGAATCGCATTGGAAAAATGTTTCATGCACTACCCAAAAAAATCTCGCAATTTCCTATCAAGAAAAAACTGTGCATCTACTCTAAAAACTGAGCATCTAACATGGGAACTGCGCTTTTGCAAAAATATTTGCACATCTATTTTTAAAACCTTGTATTTGATTCTGACAGGGGTACCATCTACTCTGAGAATTAAGCATTTGATTCTGACAGGGGCGATTTTGCAAAAAATCCTGAGCATTTTCTTTGATAGACCAGTGCACAAAATTTGTACTCTTGCAATTGATTTTTTGCTAACATGGGCCTATTTTTTAATGTGTAATAGGAATTAATAGATTTGTATTCATGATTTGAAAGACTTGAACTCATTTTTTGCAAGGAAGACAATCAGTCGAAGGATTCGAGATCTACAAGCATCTTTTGATTAACTTAGGAATGTTTAATTTTGGTGCTCTAAAAAGAAGAAGATGAACATACACTTTGTTTTGGTGTTCTTAAAATTGAAAAAATTTCAAGATTTCTTAAGTTAAGAATGTTTACTTTTGGTTCCCTAAAAGGAACAAGACAAACAGGCACTTTGTTTTGGTGTTCTTAAAATTGAACAATTTTCAAGCTTTCTTAAGTTAGGAATGCTTAATTTTGGTGCTCTAAAAGGAACAAGACAAATGCACACTTTGTTTTGGTGTTCTTAAAATTGAGCAATTTTCAAGCGTTCTTAAGTTAAGAATGTTTAATTTTGGTGCTCTAAAAAGAACAATACAAACTCACACTTTGTTTTGGTGTTTTTAAAATTGAACAACTTTCAAGCTTTCTTAAGTTAGGAATGTTTAATTTTGGTGCTCTAAAAAGAACAAGACAAACACACACACACTTTGTTTTGGTGTTATTAAAATTGAACAATTTTCAAGCTTTCTTAAGTTAGGAATGTTTAATTTTGGTGCTCTAAAAAGAACAAGACAAACACACACTTTGTTTTGGTGTTCTTAAAATTAAACAATATTCAAGCTTTATTAAGTTAGGAATGTTTAATTTTTGTGCTCTAAAGAGAACAAGACAAACACACACTTTGTTTTGGTGTTCTTATAATTAAAAAAATTTCAAGCTTTCCTAAGTTAGGAATGTTTAATTTTGGTGCTCTAAAAAGAACAAGACAAACACACACTTTGTTTTGGAGTTCTTAAAATTTAACAATTTTCAAGCTTTCTAAAGTTAGGAATGTTTAATTATGTTGCATAAAAAGAATGCAAAATGATTTCCATTTTTTTGGCTCACACCCATTTTACTTTTGTTGACCAAGTTAGAACTAGGACTGATTTCTTAGAAACACTCATATTTGGGCTTAAAAAATGAACAAATGTTTTTTTTTTTCTTGCACCATTGTTATCTTAAATGACTGATATCCTAAATACTTAATATTGGTGCAAATAAAAAGAACTTTGTCATGCTTTATTCACACATTTTTGGGGATAACACCATTCAAGGTGTTTAAAAAGAATCAATTTTCTATGAAGTTTTTTCTATGTATTCAGTGATTGGAAAGCTAAAGTGTTTTTTCTTCTCCCCTCACACCCTTTTGGTGATTTTCGGTGAGCGAAAAAAAGAAAAAATGAGCTTCGCATTTTTTTTCACATTTTACCTTAAAGAGGGGGATTTCTTTCAGAAAAATCTTGTGTTAGAGAACTCATTGCAAGGTCTCAAAGCACATTTACTGACAGGGTATATCAAAGGTTGCAAAATCATAAGAAAGTAGCTTCAATCCATGCTAACAATAGACTGCACCTAATCCCACACCTTAAGTGGAATGGGAATGGTTAAATAGCCTTAAGTGGTCAGTGGGTGAGTGTCAAATTTTTGCATTCACAGTTATGACTAAGAGCCAGTTGTTTTAGAAGCTACACCTTTAATCCAAAAAAAATATTTGAAAGTGGTGCATCAGAATTTACTTTTGAGAAGTTACTTGCCAAGTCTGACTACAGGCCCACACCATAAGTTTCATGCAAAATCATCTCTTTGGAGCATGAGGAAGGCCAACCTAAAAGAATGGTTTCTATCTATTAGGGTTGTAAATGCTTGCTTTTGTTAAACTTTCCAATTACATTCAAAAACAATTTGGACATCAAAAATTTGTGCTTGATTTAAAGAAAAAGAACACATCCAAACAAACACTAAACACGATGGTTAAATCACAAACCCTTTGACTTAGTGTATGCTTTTGAGAGAAGCCCCTTATTTGCACTCCTTGGAATATTTCCTTCAAGTTTTTCGGATATTTAGGATTTTTTTTCAAGCTACATTAGATCAAATTAAATATTTGGGAACTATGGCTTGAGTGTTGTGATTTCGCAACTTAAGCTATAGATATTCAAGTCACACAAAGTCCATATTTTTAGAGTCAGTCTAGTGTTGTATTATCATTTGTCATACTCCAAAAATATAGAGGAAACAAAACACATAGAAGTTACAATTTCCATTCCAGCTCACAGTCTTGAACATTTTGCTGACACTTGGGGAAAACAAATCGAAGTTTTTTATAGGGTCATTGTTCAAACAAAACAATTGGAAAACTAGATAGGTCACATAGTCTCTCATTCATTATTTCCATCCTACTTGTTAGGGATCAAAATCAAATACACCATTAGGATCATTCCTTCACTCAGACATCTATGATATCAACAGTTACTTGGGACTCACAAATAGTGCAAGTAAGCTTTCCCATAACATATCCTCTAGTAGCCACATTCCAAAACAACACTCAAACCTTAGGATCTTGAGCTTCATAGAAACCATCTTAGAACACCTTATGATCATCTGGTAACCAACTACTCATGTCCAACAACCAGACCTTGTAGTACCAATCCTTCAACCTAATCTCACACACAATGAAGGTGAACAAACTGACATCATAAGAAGTTTTAAAACCTTCATATTTGAGAATAATGAAACACCCTACCAATTTCTCATTACATCAATCATCTTATATAAAGAGGAAGAGAAAGAATACATAGCAACAAAAAGAACCATGTTACCACCACCCACATGGAAATAAATATCCTCTTCATGATCTCATGCAAATTCAAGATCCCTAAAGTAAGGTCTACATTTCAACATTTCAGACTTAGGAATCTTAGTCCAAAACCTCTCAAGAAACACCTTTGGTCACTTCATGAAACCAGAACTAGGTTGGTATACAACTTCTAAAAACATGCTTCAAGGCACAATCCAAACTTGTATTCCTTCTATTACTATCAAAATTTGAGTCTTTTCTAACATTTCCAATTTCTCACATAATCATGATCTTGAATTCCCCTAAATGATCTATCACATAATTTAAATTTGTATGGGAATATCTAAATCTCACAATTACAGACATAGGTATCATAATTCCAAGTTTGGTAGGAAGTGGGCCTTAAAACTTTATTGCAATCACAACCTCTTGTTAAGAAACTATTACACTCAAGCTAGGAGGAACCAAATAGGCTTACATACCCAAATCTATCCTCTCATTTAGGACAACATTGGTTCTTTAGGATTTGAGTCAACTAGAGATTTCAAACATTATACCACTCTCCCACAAGGGACCCAAGTTGTTTATGACAACTACAAGATCAAAACATAGAAAGAAAATGGAAGCAAGTGAGAGCAACACTAGCATCCCACCAGCAAATACCATGAACGATGAAAGTAGCCCATGGGGCTATAGGCCAAGCAACCTTGAAACACCCCAGAAGATACTTGTGTACAAAGAAACCTTTAGTGAGGAAGAACTAAACCGCAACAAAAGGAGGTGATAGAACAAAACAACCAGGATCCAAATAGAGTGGTTTTAGAGGAGGTAGATACTAAGGAAGAGATAAATAAGGAGGAATTGTTTGAACATTCTAACAACCCCAAGGTTCTCAAACTAATGGATAGGTTTTTGAGAAAGGACCCAAACTCCTATTTCTTCAAGTTAGCACAAAGCGGTGTTAAATTACTAGTGGACTTTAACGTAGAGCCTCTCAAGGATCCCAATATTATTCCCTTAGGGGATAACTCAATTGTGAGAAAAATAAATGAATTCCCAGAGATACCAAATATATCACCCATGCTCTCACAAAATATTGGTCAACCCAAAGAGAAACCCTTGTTTAGAAAACCAACTTAGATCGAACAATCAGCAATGGCACAACTATATGAAGGAGGGCCATCCCAGTATGAACCACAAAACAACAATCCACCTCCTGAACAATATATACCTCAGAACACTTCAAGTGTCGACCCTTCCCAAAACAATTAGTACCATCAATAAGGTGGAGCATAGGGTCCCCCTCCAAACAACCGGTACCATCAATAAGGTGGAACACAAGGTCCCCCTTCGAACAATCAGTACCATCAATAGGGTGGAACACAGGGTGCCCCTCCAAAAAATCAGTACCATCAACAGGGTGGAACACAAGGTCCCCCTCTGAACAATTAGTACCATCAAAAAGGTGGAACACAGGGTCCCCCTTTGAACAATTAGTCTCACCAACAAGGTGGACCACTGGGTCCCCTTCTAAACCAGCAATACCAATAGCAAGGTGTGCCATAGAGCACCCTTCTCTAATCATCCCACTAATGCATTAATAGGGAAACCTTCATTTTAGTCCTTTCCAGCATCAAGGTGTTCCATAGAGCACCCTTCTTTAGTCATCCTATCAACAAGGTGTCCCACTAATGCATCAATAGGGTAACCTTCATTTTAGTCCTTCTCAGCAGCAAGGTGTGTCATAGAGCACCTTTCTTTAGTCGTCCCATCAACAAGGTGTCTCGCTAATGCATCAACAGGGTAACCTTCAGTTTAGTCCTTCCCAGAAGCAAGGTGTGCTACAGGGAACTCATCCCAACTCATCCCACCAACAAGGTATCCCACTAACACATCAATAAGGTAACCTTTAGTACACTTCATCTCAGCAACAAGGAGCTAACCCTCCTTACACCCAGCAAGGACCTAACCTTCTCTATGTCCAAAAAAGTTACCAAGGTCCTATACCTTCACAATACCCAATATATGACCAAAACATGGTGGGGCCACAAGGCTATTATACACATATTTCACAAACAAACATTCCAAAAATGGACATAGAAATAAAATTAGAGGTCGTCACCCAATAGATAGCAAACATGCAAGCTGGAAAATAAAAGAAAACCTATACCATCCAAGAAATATTCCCATTCGCATTCGATCATTCCATCACTACGATACCTTTTCCAAAGAATTTTGAGACCCAAGTTTGACAACAAATATAAAGGAAGAGGGGATCCAGTAGAGAATATACGTGATTTCTCCATATCATGCATAGAAGTATAACACAATGACTCGTACCTCATGAGTCTATTTCCATGCAGCCTTATGGGCCATGCTATGGAGTGGCTCACCTATTTTACACCAGCAATCAAAACCTTTGATGAACTATCTAACAAGTTTATAAGTCACTTCTCCTTCAACATCAAGCAATATGTCACCATTACAAGCTTATCCACAATCAAACAGAATCAACGAGAGTCCTTTACCTCCTACCTATAGTGATGGAGACACAAGGATAGTATATGTAAATGGCCCATTCCTGACAAGGAGTTGGTAGACATATTAATTACCAATGTCTTACCCGAGATCAACTATCAACTCACAATGTTATGTCTAGTAGACTTTGAAGGAACCATCAAGAAGGGATTAAATATTGAGAGAGCCCTCATTGCAAGGGGAGACCTCAAGATGAGTATCTCAAAAGATAGTCCCCCTAGTTCAAATGAAAAACCTAAAGTTTGGTTTAAGAACAAAAACGTCACAAACAATGGAGTAGTTGATGCTAGAACATTATGGCATGCACAAAATACATCTCAAAATGCACCACAATTAGCATAGATGAACTATACCCTGAATAGTACATAGAACAATCAACCTACTTATCCAAAAAAAATAAAGCGATAAATCAACAAACAAATCAAGGAGGTCAACAAAATTTGTATGATCAACCTAGGAGGCAATTCACAGTACTAGGTGAGTCACTTGAAACAGTCATGCACAAACTAGTGCAACAGAACCTCGTCAAAATGAATGATCGCCCAAATTATGAGGAACCTAGCTTCAAGACACCATGGTATATCGAGAAAGACTTATGTGAATTCCATAAGATCAAAGGACACATGACCAACCAAAAAATTATTTAATATAGTCCTAATCTAAGTTTATTCTTCATGATTAATTAAATAATTCTAATCATTTAACTATATCACTAATTAACTTTATTCTCCTGTGTTGATTAAATTATTAAATCATAATAATTTAATTAACTCACTTTCCCTCCAAATTTGAATAAATTGAATAAAACTATTCAAAATATCATCAAAAATCAAATCAAACTAATGCAACTTTGTTTGCAAAATTCAAAGTTGATTTGCACGTTCAACTCCAAAAAGAATTAATTAATTAAATCAATCAATCACCCCTCATAAGTTAAATAATATTAAATATTATTTAATCCTCTTTCAACTTCTACATTAAATAATTATTTCAATTATTTAATCCCACGTTTTCTAAATTAAATAATTAAGTTAAATTATTTAATTCATTCAACATCATCCCTTTAATAAATAATCTTTTATTTATTAGAAACAATTCATCATGCACGTTCCTCTTATATTAATTAATTATCTTCTCCACATGGACTATTTTTTCTTTTAGTTAACTAAACAATCTATTTAGTTAACTCTTCATTTAATCCTCTTTCAACTTCTACATTAAATAATTATTTTAATTATTTAACCCCACATATTCTTTTAATTCAATTAAATAATTATTAGTAATTATTTAATTAAACAACTTTCCCCTTTCCAAATTAAATAATTAAATAAATTATTTAATTCATTCAACATCATCACTTTAATAAATAAAATTTATTTATTAAAGTCAAATTCACATGTGCATGTTCCTCTTGATATTAATTAATTAATTAATTTTCCTTAAAAACTTAACTAGCTCTTGTAAATTAGTTGACTAAAATATCTATTTTGTTAGCTGTCTCATTATTTCTTCATGCACAATCTCCTCGGACGTAATGAATACTTTCTTTTAGTTGACTAAAATATCTATTTAGTTAATTCTTCATCAACTCTCTTAACTCACACACTCTTTCTATCAACTGAGATTGACTATTTATCCAGTTGACTGGCCAATCTAAATTGGTTAAACTCTCTCATGCATCTAGTCCTCTAATCAATCAATCTAGTTGACTGATCAATCTAAATCCTCTCAACACCCTTCAACCATCAATTTTGATTCAACATTGTTTAATCTTGATTGTTCATCTGAAAACTTGAAATCTATATAACAACCTCATTTCCTCTCAAAGAGGATCAGAGAATCAACATACCTTATGCAATGAAGTGTTGTCAAGATCACCATTGATAGAGCTTCATCATACCTTTGGTCAACCAACATCAACATCATTCTTCAAGTTTTCACAATGCAACAATGGAGGCATTACAGTTATACAAATAACCCAACATCTTGCAAACACACTCTGACATGGGATGGTAATCTCTACTTTTCTTTGAATTCGTTGTGTCAATAGTAGGATTTCATTACATAATTTCAATATCTTAGATTGTTCATTTCATGAGTGATGAAATAAGATCTTAGATTAAATGTTTTGGATTAGATAGATTCTCAGTTCATTGCATTTGTCTTGTTTTGCATTCTAATGTTTTTCCCCCTCACACAATGTTGCATCCCTATTTCACCTCCAAGTACATTGAACCTAAACATAAATTTTGGTTCACTTATGTTCATCCACAACCATACATATATGACATCAATAATAGTTCATGCTTACATCATCAATTCCACCAATCAACTTAATGACTAATTCCAAAGGAATGGCATCATCTTCTTTTTATGACATCACTATTAAGGATTTCCATTTGAATTCGATATTTAGCTCTAATATTTCTTGATCCCTTAGAGTCTCTTGCAGATCTAGTACTAATTGAATTACCCATAAATATGGGAAAATGAATCTAGAACAAATTCAAAACCAGTGGAAAATGATTGTTTGAACTCAAATTTTGAATGTAAGTTTTTAAAAGCTAATTATAAGGAATCTGTGAAAAAGTAGTAACCATTTGAACTTAAGGAATTTAAATGATAAAAGGCACTTTCCAACATTCATTTAAATGGTTGAAAATAATATTCCCCTACCATAATTAATGATCAACTACTCCATGATTACATTGAATGTATTTTACTTTTTGTGAATTGTACAACTTTAAAATGTGTTTGATCATATCATTTCATCATAGAAATGGTTTAGCAAATCAAGGGAATTTGAAGAGCAGAAAAGAGAGCAAAGAGAGCACAAAGATGGAGATGGAAATTCTGACAAAGAATTGTTAAATGTATAATCCATAAGAGCATTAAGGTTTTCAGAGTTGCAAAATTAGTTATCAAAAATATTTGACAACTTTTAATATAATGAGGTACACACTGAGCTAGAACCCTAATGTGATTTACAAGTTTGCTTCATGACAAGATCATTCAATTTTAATTACACAATTTATTTATTTTAATCATCAATTTTTACCCAATTCTAGAAAAGTAAATTTTTCTTTTATATGGTAAAATGATTTTACTGTGGAATAAATAAATAAATAAAATCCCTAATTTAGAATTAAAATCAACTCAAAACCTAGTTAAGAAACTAAAGGTGATTTCAAAATGTTTGTGTTTTACAAAATCAATGAGGAAGAGGGAAAAAGACATGAAATTTGAATTTCAAGGAGTTTCTTCCTCATTTGAAATTATACCTAAGTATAGTGTCATTTATGACACCAATCTAGGGCACATTAATATGGAAGGCTTCCACACCAAAATGATAGCACCAAATGATACTCAATGGGAAAGAATGATTGTAGCAAATAGATTATACAAGGTTGTAGGATTCCCCACATCAATGAATCCTCTAGAATTAATGCTCAAGCGTGTCCATTATTATGATTGTTAGCCTATTTTTCCTTGCTTAAAATAGTCATCACAAGGTTTTTCATGTTTTTTGTCTCATCCTAATTTTGGAAGAGGTTTTTGGTCTAGTCTCGATATGTGTAAAAAAGGATTGAAAAGTATTCAAAGGGTAAAATAAGTAAGATGTCGCATGTTCATATTGTAAGGTTGGCAAGTGATGTATCCTACCTTTAGAAGAGGTCTTACCATGTTAAGGTTTTAAATGTCTTGACTTTATCAAATACACATTGCATATGTTGGGAGAGAGTTGTGTTTTGAAAGGATTTTGACTCATGCTAATTTTAGGTCGAGTTTTTTGAGTTTTTTGAATGATTTGAGCCTCTTTTCATGAGACTAAGCAACTTCCATGGTATGCCTAAATAAACCAAGGAAATTATAGTGAGATAAAAGGAATTCCATCCCAAGAACTACCCCATTATCCATGCTTTCAACAAAGGGAGTGCATATTACATTGTTTCTTTCACTATTTTTAGTTTCAAAGCTCTAAAAGTTGTATTATGTGCAATCTCACATATTAAATCATCCAAGATGAGTTAAAGAAGTGTTTTAATGTTTGTTTGCCCCTATATAACACCATTTTATTCTCATGAAAGGTTATGAATGTGGCAACAAATTGCAAAAGGGTGGAATTAGATCCTTTTTGAAGTTTCAAATATTTCGTTGTTGTTTAATTAGGGTTAAGGTAGTTTGAAGGATAGCTTAAAGAAGGATCATGATGTTAAGAGAAAATAACATAGGGTTTGTTTTGATAAGCATTATATGAAATATTTTGGGTTAGAAATTTATTGTCAAGATTGATGAGGTCTCTTAAGATCTCAAAAGGTGACGAGCATTCATTGATAGGTTACTTGTTTGTTTTTCATTGAATTTTCTTGTAGTCTCTTAAAAAAATTATCATCAAACCTTTTAATTAAGATTCTCATATATTATAATATCAAATCCCTATGTACTATTCATGATGGAGAATTTTTGATATAATGATTTCAATTCATTAATAGGAGAGAGGATTTTGTTATTGTAGTGTTGAAAAATGTCATTTGTGATATTTTCACACTTGTTTGGGCCCTCCTTATAAAATTGAACTTGATGATGCCTTGAATTAGTGTTGTAATATGTTTAACACACTCACATTAGATCTTGCGCCCTTGTGAACTAAATGGACCTAATTGTACCTTATTTAAGGTGGTGTAAAGTGTTGTACCACACTTTCACACTTATCTAAGCTTTTCATTATTAATTGGTCTTATTTATGTTTTAATTGGCCTTATTTTACATTTGCAAGCCTCATTTAATGTATCTTTCTGGGGATAATCCTGACATAAATCAACATCCAATCATAATTTAGGTGTTTTAGGTTATGTGGCCCAGATTTAGTGATTTGGGACTCATATGCCACTTCTAGCGTATGAGTCTCGTGTGACCAAAAATCAAAATTAATTCAAATTCTTTTCAAGATTTTATTCTCCTAGATCTGATGTCAGCTTGTAGTGTTGTAATTTTGAGAAATTTGGCATAAACAAGTATAAATACAAATTTATTTCACTCATTTTACACCTATCAAGTTGAATGAGCATCCATATAGCAAATTTGAGTTCACGAGAGCATTCAAGTGTTTACAAGAGAATTCAAGAAAATTCAAGGGTGGATTATCAAGTTTTTTGGAGCATAATTCAAGTATCAGGCATCATGTCAAAGTCATCATCCATCATGTTTTTTTTATCTAAAAATTGTGATTTAGGGTTTCATGATTCAAGATAGCATTCAAGTCAAGATCTATCACATTCAAGAAAGATTCAAGATCTACATCCATTGGAGCCACTTCATACATGTTTGCAACACTTTATTACTAGGGTTTGGTGAGTTACAACATTATATTTTTTTCATTCATCATTCTCCTTTCCTATTTTATTTTATTTCAAGGTTTGATTACCTAAGCCAGGTTTGACCAAGGAAAACCCCTTTCCACTAACAAAACAACATTGTTCCCTCTCTTTAGTGTGTGATTTGAAGATCTAGGTTGAAGACATATTGAAGAGTAAGTTTGGAGAAATTTTTCAAAGTGTTCAAAGTTGTCAAAGTGTTCAAAGTTTTCAAAGTGTTCAAAGTTGTCACCTTGCATTGGAGATCATTGAAAGACATCTACAGGTTGCAAATCAAAGTTTCAAATCCAAAAAATCAGGTGGAAAGGATAAAGAAAAAATTAAAGAGTGGAATCAGAATTTGAATTTCTAGAAAACCCTAATTGGATTGATACGCCACTTCTGACATATGAGTCCTAGTATAGTCAAAATTGCAGATTTCTAGAGTTTCAGACATATCTCTGCTAGATTTATGTTCCTGCCCAAAAGACCTAATTTGGGACTATGTCGCCCAGTCTAGCATATGAGTCCCCGTCATCATTAAATTTATTATTTTCATCATTTTAGAACTTCATTCAGGCCTCTACAAATTTCCAGGTGCACACCTCTAATATCCTAGCTTTCTATTCTAATATACATGCATTTTTAGGCCATTTAGTGAATTCTTGTATTGCACTAGGTTTAAATAGTAGGTTTTTCATTTCATTAGTCTTTCCAAGCCCTAGCTTGGTGGTGAACTCCTATTTAGTTTATAATTAGACCCTAGGACATCCCTATTGCAAGATATTTTCCCCCTTTGCATACCTAAGATTGAGATCTCTAGGGTTTTCCTTGAATGAGAGTGAAGAAGATTGTTCTATGTCCTAAACCATAAGCAATGACCATTTTCCATCCTTTCAATTGCCATTAAAAATTTAAATTCCTTATCCTAAAGATGGACAAGCCATCAAGTATGAGACCCTTTCATATATATCATGGGATTGGGAGCTATAAATATCTTTTATTATGCTCAAAAAAACCTAAATTCCAATGAACTTTTAACCAATTAAGTCAAGAAAGTGATGCATAGCACAATTGGGAAGATATTGTCACAGTTGATAAGGTTCTCAACATGGGTTTTATTTGGAAATGGAGTAGCATGTATCATTTAGTTTATTTGATATTTTCAAAAAGTGGATAAATAATACTTGTGACATTAATAGGTCTACTATTAGAACCATGCAACCCTTTACAAAGAATATTTTATTGAAGCCTTATTAAAACCAATTGGTTAGGGTTTGAGGAAACTTCTTAAATCAACCACCATATGTTGCTTCATTATCATGATAAATATTCCATTATTTTTTTACTATCAATGTCATGTTATTTTGTTAGGTTAAGATCATTGCCCAAGTTTGGACACATGTGTGTCATGAAATGTTTAGGAAAGGCACAACACTTTGTACAAATGGTGAAGGCCAAACCCTTGGCACATAATATATGTGAGATGAGGTTGAGGGATATCCTAAAGACTGTAAAACTTGAATTATAACATTGTCAAAGGTTTTCACTAAAAAAATTTGTAAGGGGACTTATAGCCTTGTTATTCCATGCTCAAGCACAATGACTTGTCATCTTGATAAAGAAACAAAAGGATAATAAGCTAACTAAGGGCATATAAGACAGTCTCAAGGTAAAAGATAAATAATAATAAGGGATATTCAAAATAAAATGATGATCATAAAGGATATTCCTATATCTTTTTCTAGCTCATGCACCATTTAGATGGACAAAATGATGCATCATAAAATATTGCACAACTAAAAGGAATGAATAAGGCATATGGATTGCTTGATAGAGTGTATTAAAGGCATGTGATCTCATGGAATTTTATGATTATTGGATAGTCATTTCAAATGGAGTATGAAAATTATGAAGAATAATGAATGTGTAGAGACAATACAAGAGCCATTGTAAATTCAAACCAAGGAATCTACTTATCATCCTCTTTTTAAATAGTATCTCAAGGAGGTTGGTCTCCTCTTGTTTTCGAAATGGTATAATGGATACAAGGTATGAAATTCATAAAACATAGATTCAAATTGACAGCTTTAAATCAACATAGAGGATGGATAATCAAGTAAAGTATGATAGTCTTTGAGAAATGATGAATGACAAGGGAAAGGGTGTTGATCATGAATGTTCAGAACAAGGACAGGCATGTCATCCTTAAGGAATAAATGAGTGCATGATGAGTATAAGATGGTTTCTAAAACAAGAGGACATCCCTATGAACTAAATAAAGAAAAAGGTCAAGATCCATTAAAGACTCATGAGAGGTAGTCCTAACCATGGCATTTCCTTCCAAACCTTGGGCATATAGAAAGCATGTGACAAATTACAAAGTTGATAGTCGCACCAAAATGTGAAAATCATAAAAGGTACCATATATTGTGGAAATAATCCTCCCACAAAAGGTATTGGTGGACTACATGGAGCTTTATAATACCACATAACAAATATCACAAGGGGCATTAACAATAAAGGAGTAGTGATTTCATGTGATAGTCCTAAAATCAATTAGGCATGTTAAATGATATGTCACAAAGCATGAGATGTAGCTACATGAGAAATAGAGTATTTCATGGGTAAAAGAAGTCATAAAAGGGTAATAGTAACATATAGTAAGGCTCATATAAAAGTGGATAGTCTAAGGATGATCTATTACAATGGTAGATCCCAAGATTATGAGTCATTCAAATGATCCATGGGACAAATTCATGAATTAAATGTTTAACCAGTTGATAGAAGAGACATGAAGATGAAGAGGATAGGGTTCCTCGACAAATTCTTGTCCAATCATCATGCTAATCTACCTAATGTACATTCTTGAGCAATGCATAGGTCTAATCATAAATCAATAGTGATAGTCATCAATGAGGACAGTTTTGGAAGGATGTTAAACCTTAGATATTGTAGAGGTATGGCAAGAGAATACAGTTTAAGAGCTAGTTTTCTTACAA
Source organism: Sequoiadendron giganteum (assembly GCA_007115665.2). Classification (NCBI taxonomy): domain Eukaryota; kingdom Viridiplantae; phylum Streptophyta; class Pinopsida; order Cupressales; family Cupressaceae; genus Sequoiadendron; species Sequoiadendron giganteum. Next base: position 338,804,213 of record CM021109.1, on the reverse strand, counting down.
AAGAGACTACCATAAATGATAGTGGAAATGATAAATTTGTGAAGGAGAGAAGATAATGCCAAAGACAACACAATGGAAAACTCATGAGGTCACCAAAAATATAGTTATAACAAGATGATAGTCTAAACATCACAGTCTAAAGGGTAGGTCTATGAGAGATAACAAAGGTTGAATGCTTAGTTAAGGGATAGTCATTATGAGAGATGACATAGTAGAATAGATGGAAAAAATGATCATACAAAGGTGGGAAATGACAAAAGGGAGAGTGTCTATGATTTTAGCAACGAGAAAATAGTGCATTGCAGAAGGTGATAATATATCATGGCAACAAACTAGAGAACATAGTTTAATGTTGAGTAAAGGACAAACATTAAGTTCATAAGTTGATAATGGACATTTTAGTGTCGAATAAAGAGTTATGGATAGTTGCAAGTGTTAGTTTTAAATGATTAGATTAGAGTGCAAAAATTAATTCAAAATCAACACAAGAATGCAGCCAATACCTTGGGAAAACCCTCCAACTTGAGGGAGAAAAACCCAGCCAATATATCTCCTATATATTGATAACAATAAGAGCAGTAATCTGCTTACAACTTAGGCACAATATAATTCCTAAACAATACAATGAATAGAAGCACCTTTCCTACATTAAAATACACAAATGAATATGATTCTCCTTTATAATCAACATGTTGTTGTAGATGATTATCTGCTGATACAAATTTGATTTGCTGCTCAGATCGCACTTCTCCTTGAATGCTATGAATGAACTTGATTAGAAAATGAATGAGAACACCTTGTCTATATACACACCAAAGAGGAGAGATGTGTCTCTTCACCAAGAGGTCGGCCTCAGGGAGAAATACGTCTCTTCTAGAAGGGGCATGATTTTCCATCAGGTCGGCTTCTTTAAATAAATAATCATAATTTATTTATTAACACTTTTAATATTTAATTTTTCTCATTATAAAATGAAGCACCTCTTCATTATCATATAAATTTAAATAGCCTTAGCTATCATTTAAATTTATTCCTCAAATTGATTTGGAGTATTCATCATGTGGCTGCATATTATCATCAATACTCCCTCTCAGCGAGGGAGGAATAATTCCACCTGAGTAAGACATATCACCTCATAGTGATGTTAATCAACATGGCTACATCCATGTAAGAAAAGATCTTATCACCTCATCGTGAAATCATATCACCTCATCATGATATCAAATATCACCTCATCGTGATATCAACCATCATGGCTACCTACATAGATGGTATGTACAAGTGTTCATCACTCAATGTGATGTCACCTCACCGTGACTTTCACCATGGCTCTCCCAGAGGGTGAAACACAAGTACAAGAAAGATCATCACAGACTCCCTGACGTGATGTTGTCATGGAGTCACACACATGACATCCACCATGGCTCTCCCAAAGGGTGAAACACAAGTACAAGAAAGATCATCATGGACTCCCTCACATGATGTTGTCATGGGGTCACACACATGACATCCACCATGGCTCTCCTAGAGGGTGGAAACAAGGGATTTCACCTCAAATCTCAAAGAGAAATGCATTATCAAGGGCTTGCACCTCAAATCTCTCTCAATAGAGAAATTCATTAATAGAGTATCACTGATACTGAGACTCCTTCTTAGCTAGGGCTTGATTCTCTGCCATACCAAGCTTATCTCAAAAGTACACAAACTCTATCCTAGAGAGGGGCTTGGTGAGAATGCTTGTCGTTTGCTCATCAATGTTGATATACCTCAACTGTATAGCTTTCCTCAATACCATATCTTTGATATAATGGTATTTGATCTCAACATGTTTAGTTATTTCATGAAACATAGGATTGAAAAAAAGCTTTACACATCTCTAGTTATATCACAATGAATGATAGTAGGCTCCATTGATTATCCAAAAAAATCCTACAAGGAGATTTTGAATCCACACTGCTTCACGAGCTTCCACACAAGCTACAATGTACTTGGCCTCTGTTGTACTCAATGTCATTGAAGACTGCTTCCTGCTGCACCAGGATATCATAATAGATCCCAAACTGAAGCAACAACTAGAGGAACTCTTCTTATTAGTGACACACCCTACCCAATCAAAATCAGTAAAACCATCCCGCTTCAAATCCAAACCTAAAGAATATCTCAACCCATATCCAATTGTTCCATGCAAGTATCTTAGGATATGTTTTTCTGCAACAAGATGTATTTGCCTTGGTTCACACATAAACTAACTAAGTGCACTTACTGCATAGTAGATATATGGTCTAGTGTTAACTAGATACATTAATGAACCAATCAGCTGCATGTACATCATGGGATCCACTAGTTCTGAACTAGTTGTAGCCTCCTTCAACTTATGCAGGTTGGTATCCATAGGTGTAGACATAGGTTTGCAATCAATCATACCAAACCTCTTCAGAATATCAATGGTGTACTTTCCTTGACTTAGAATCATCTCATCTGACTTTTTCCAAACTTCTAAGCCAAGAAAGTAATGCATGAGACCAAGATTCTTCATTTCAAACTCAGAAGCTAACTCCTTCTTACATTTGAGAATGAGGTGTTCTTCTCCATTGATAATCAAATCATCAACATACATAACCAAAATCAATGCTTCACCATTTATTACCTTGAAGTAGAGGTTAAAATCTGCATCATTCTTTGAGAAACCCAAACTCAATAGGTAATGATCAATCCTTCTATACCAAGCACGAGGAGCCTACTTAAGACCATACAAGGCCTTCTTCAGCTTGCAAACATGAGACTCCTTCCCATGTACCTCAAATCCATCAAGTTTCTCAACGTAAACCTCCTCTTCTATAACACCATTCAGAAAGGTTGTCTTTACATCCATTTGGTGAATCTTCCATCCTCTAGATGCAGCAATAGAAATAATGGTCCTGACAGAAGTATAACGAGCCACTCGAGCAAAGGTTTCTTCATAGTCAACTCCCTCTTTTTGTGAGAACCCTCTAGCCACGAATCTGGACTTGTACTTCTCAATGCTCCCATCAGCTGCATGCTTGATCTTGAAGATCCATTTAGAAGACACCACATATTTTCCTTTGGGTCTAGGAACGATGTCCCAAACATCATTCTTAAGTATGGATTGATACTCTTCAGTCATAGCATATTTCCAAACTTGTTGACTAGAAGCTTCCTCGACACTAGAAGGCTCTAACTCAATAATTTGACTCATCAAGACTACATAACTGGAGAACTTATTAGGTCTCTTACTTTCTCTGAAGATTCTTCTTGGGGCTGCAAAAAAATTTGCCTCCTACATTATTTTCCTAGCCCAAAGAGGTCTTTTCCTTCCAATCACAATATCTATAGGCCCATCAATAGGTTCCAAAGGCTCAATTTGATCATCTTCTTCTTTAGGTTTTCAAGCCTCCCTCTGAATCTCAGGAACATGGTCAACTTCCATATCTTGAAGAGGCTCTTCATCATCGATCTCCATATGAGTGCCCTTGGATCTTCTGTATGCAACATCTTCCTCAAATGTGACATCTCTACTGATCTCAATTGTCTTTTCACCCGGAATGTAGATTTGGTAGGCTTTTTATGTCTCACTATAGCCTACAAAAATTCCCTTCTTGCCAGAAGGTTCCAACTTTGTCCTCTTTTCCTTTGGTATATGAACATACACTAGACATCCAAAGATCCTTATATGACTTACTTCAAGCTTCACCCCAGAGAATGCTTCTTCAGGAATTATATTCTCCAAGATTTTGTGAGAACTTCTATTCTAAACATAGACAGTAGTCCTAGATGCTTCAGCCCAAAGAGATATTTGCAAGTCTTGGTCATGAATCATGGATTTGAATGCTTCCACAATAGATTTGTTTTTCTCTCTGCAACACCGTTCTATTGAGGATTATAAGGAGCACTAAAATCCCTCTTAATCCTTGCTTCAATGAAAAAGTTGCGGAAGACAACAAAAGTGTACTCTCCTCCATTATCGAGTCTCAAGACCTTGATCTTCTTTCCGGACAAATTCTCCACCTGAGCTTTGAACTCTTTGAACCTCTCTAATATCTCTTCAGATTCTTTAGATTTCAAGAAATAAATCCAAGTCTTTCTAGAGTAGTCATCAATAAAGATAATGTAATACAAGAAACCACTCTAAGACGCAACAGACATTGGACAACATAAATCAGAATGAATAAGATCTAAAACACATTTGGATCTACTTTAAATATTATGGAATGGACCTTTTATATTCTTACCCAAATCGCAGCCTTTGTAGGTCCCTTCATGCTTCCGGTTGAATTTAAGAAGTCTAGTCACCATCTTCTCCATAATAGGTAGCACTCAAAAGTGAAGATGAGCCAATCTTTGATGCCAAAGATCACACAAACTTGAGTCATGCACTAGAGCTTGAGTGGGATGAGTGCATAGCCTGTAGAGACACCCATGTCTAACTCCAATCACCTGAGCAATCTTGATGTTGGATTTCTTTACCCATATGAAAAATTTTCCTTCTAAAAAATCAACTTGATAACCCTTGTCTTCCAAGGCTAAGATGGAAACAAGGTTTCTCTTGATGCCTAGAACAAATAGCGCATCATCCAACTACAAGGAATCATTAGAATCCAAGTGAAGAGATGAGGTCCCAACTCCTTTAACAGAATAACTAGAATCATCTTCAATAATGAATTTTTCACTAGAATCTTTCTCCACCAAATTAGATAGATGCTCCCTAAATCCAGTGATGTGGTGAGAGGCACCACTATCGATCAGCCAAGTGTTGGTGTCGGTAGTTACATTGCTTGACAAGGCTAAATAGAATAGGTATTCACTTCAATCCTTCTATAGAGAGAATTCATCAACATTTGCAATGGCGGCCTACTGCCTAGGCTTGGTAGGAAATTCCTTTGCAAAGTGACCATACTTGTCACATTGAAAGCATTGGACCTTGGAGAGGTCCCTCTTCTTATTAAATGTGGGGCTACCATCAGCTCCTTTATCTCTATTTCTCTTGAAATATCCTTTCTTCCCATCTTTCCCTTTCTTCTTCGAAGATTGAGTGGTGAGAACGTTAATTTCTTCATTAACGGAGCTTTTCCCAATACCTCTTGCAGCCAACCTAGACTCTTCTTGAATACAGTCTGCCCTTAACCGATCAAACTTGGGAAGTTTTGATCTTGCATTGATTCCCTAAATATAAGAATCCCAAGATGAAGGAAGACCATTAAGAGCCAGCATGGTCAAGTCCTTGCTATCGACAACATGCCCAATAGATGCGAGTTGATCTCTCAACTCAGTTATTCTCATGAAGTAGGCAATAACAGATTCTCCCTTTGCCATCTTCAAATGATGGATTTGTTGCTTCAGTGCAAGTGTTTGGCTTGTGTTGTTGATCTTGTACATCTACTCCAAAGTTTTGAACATCTCTCTACAGTCCTTAACTTGGAGACAATAGGAACAGTATGATCCTTCATGGAATCAACTAACATCTTCTTTTCCCTAATATCTTTCTTCTTCCATAGGGCCTTCTCTTCCTCATCCGTAGGCTCGGGGGCGGAGCTCTCCACAAACTCTTTCAATTCAATTTCCTCCAAGGTGAGCATGATCTTGAATCTCCACGAAGTGAAGTTTGACGCTCCCTCAAGCCTATCCTCAATCTTAAGACCATTCACCATCTTGACAGAGAGATAGAGATGAAAAAAGATGAGAACTAAAACAAGGGTATTGTTGTACAAAGCACAAATCTGATCGAGATATTCTTCAAACGCTCTCTGATACCATGTTATTCTTAAATGATCATATTAGAGTGCAAAAATTAATTCAAAATCAACACAAGAACACAACCAATACCCTAGGAAAACCCTCCAACCTGAGGGAGAAAAACCCAGCCAATATATCTCATATATATTGATAACAATAAGAGCAACAATCTACTTACAACTTAGGTACAATGTAATTCCTAAACAATACAATGAATAGTAGCACCTTTCCTAGATGCAAAGACACAAATGAATATGATTCTCATTTATATTCGACCTACTGCTATAGATGATTATCTGCTAATACAAATTTGATATGTTGCTCAGATCGCACTTCTCCTTGAATGCTATGAATGAACTTGATTAGCAAATGAATTAAAAAACCTTTTATATATACACGCCAAAGAGGAGAGATGTGTCTCTTCACCAACAGGTCAAACTCAAGGATAAATACACCTCTTCTAGAAGGGGCACGATTTTCCATGAGGTCGGCTTCTTTAAATAAATAATCATAATTTATTTATTAACACTTTTAATATTTAATTTATCTCATTATAAAATGAAGCACCTCTTCATTGTCATACAGATTTAAATAGCCTTAGCTATCATTTAAATTTATTTCTCAAATTGATCTAGAGTATTCATCATGTGGCTCCATATTATCATCAACAGCAAGGATGTAATGATAGTTTAATGAGGTGGACAATAGTTGAGAGCATCTAGGGATAGTTTGGTGAGATGTAAAATAGATGGAGAGAATATAGGGTAGTTTGACCCAGTTTAGAACATATCCAAGCATCTAGGAGTTGTTCAAGGAGTCTTGGCTAATGGATAGGGTTTGAGAATTTTTCTTCATTCAAACACCAATTTGGAGCATTTTAGGGAGTCAGAAAGTAGGGATAATACTTTTGGGCGCCCAAGAAGGTTTGATCTAGTAAGATGAAGTAAACACATGTCTTTCATCCCTTAAAACATGTTTCTAATATCTAGCAAGTTGATGAACTTAAAAGGATACCTTACCGAGTGTCACATGTGGCAAAACCTGGCCCATGAATATCTCTCATGCCCTATTAAGACTTTTGACTATTTTTAACTCTCTTTAACATGTCCTATGAACTTGGAGATAAAGTTGAGACAAATTAAGGGAGTTAATGGGAAATTATGAGTAGTTGGAGAACATCTAGGATAGTTTGGTGAGTTGTACAAAGTAGATGGAGAGAATAAAGGGGAGTTTAACTTAGTTTGGAGCATCTAGGAGCTATTCAAGGAGTCTTGGCTGATAGATAAGCCCAAAGCAAGAATTTGTATTCATTCAACCATCATATTGGAACATTTTAGGGGATTGGAAAATAGGGATGATAGTTTTGGATGCCTAAGAAGGTTTGACCCGACAAATTGAACTAAAAACTTGTCTTTTATCTCTAAAATCATGTTCTAATATCTAGAAAATTGTTTAGTACCTTAAAATCATTCTAAGGGAATATTTTTAAGCAATTCTATCCTCTTTTAGCAATGTATTGTAACTTTTAAAAAAAATTCAAATTGGAATAGCTTTGTAACTCATTTTGCATGTACAACAATCTATAAACACCTTTTAAATCAATAAATTTAAGCATTTTGGCCTTCTCAAGAGTTGTTTTATTGTGTGTACTCAGATGATTGAAGCAATTTCTTGTGATGTATGCTATAATCCTTAATGTTGTGTCTCATTATCAACATCTTTAGGTAGAGAATGTATGCATTATTGTGGGTTGTAGGTTATGTAAATGATACAAAGAGTCCAAATTTATGAAGAGATATTAAATTTTCCTTCTAAGATTGTGAATATCATAACCTTCTTACAAAATATTGATGCATGGGCATATAAAACCACTAATTTGTGCATGAACCAACCTTATCACTGATCAATTATGTGTGCAAAGGTAGTTGTGAAGGTCTCCAAGAATATTTTTCTGCATCACCTTTTTAGTCTTAGGTTTCATTTTATGTTTCCTCCACCCCTTTTCTTAGCATACAATAGTAGTTGAAGTTAAATTAGGTGAAGTCCCAAAGGGAAATAGCCCTCTCTAAAGGTTGATCTCCATCATTTGACCCACACTCAAGGAAATCATCCCATGTTTCATGAAGTGGTTGAGTGATTTTTACAATTCAACAAGCGTGCACACTTTTGTGACAACAATGATGAAGGACAAATTTTGGTTGTACAAGAAGGAAGGGTTTATGTGGAGTTAACTCCTGAGGGAATCCACAAAATGTTCAATATTCTCATTTACCCTATTATGCACCCATTTGAGATGAAACAACTAGTAAATGAGTTTAAAAAATTTGAAGACAAATCTAAGAGAGTTATCCATGCCAGTTGGATGAATGAAGAAAACAAGTTAAAGGTTGTCTCAAAAATTCCTAAAATCTTATACAAGAGCGATTTTAAGGATGAAATACTTGTGACATCATAACCCTATTGAGCAGAGTGGTTGGGTTACTTAACTCTGATACTTTTGAACCCTATATGTATGCATACATCCATTTCATATTAAAGGAGACAAATTTATCCATTGGGCCCAAGCCAGAAGTGATTTATTCATAGTCAAATGGTCAATTTCAAAAGAACAAGGTTAAGTTATATGACTTCTTACATGGTATATTCCTAAGCTATCAGGGTAGACATAATAGGATTGAACAAAGTAGGGGTGCTAGGGCATGGACCAATTCAAAAGCTTATATATGAACATTACCCATAGTTGCAACATAAAGAATCTACCAGATATTATAAACAAGTAATGATGTGTTCTCCATGTTGCCAGTTAAGGTTATTGAAGGGGATAGGGAGAAAAGATTATATATCGATGTACAAAGTGTTATTGATCCTCATGGGTGTTGGTTTATCTGATTCCCAAAATTATCATATATTAGAATGAAAGGTTTCACTGGCCATCCTTACATGATTCCTATGTACCCAACCAATAAGGTGCTCCTACTAGAGAAGAAACACTACAGTTCACATTGAACAAGCAATTAGCGACCCAGCCAATACCATTCTTTTTTGAGACATTCCAAGACTAGCCTCAAGTAAATAAAGAAGGAAATTCAAAATTTCATTCACTAGAGGCAAACCCTGAACCATCACAGAAGGGAATACCTGAGCTACATGGAGGTGAAGATGTTATAGTTATGCAAGATACCAATGAAGGTGAAGGAAATACAAAAGAGGTACTCCTAGAAGAAAAACTAGCACAAAAGGAGAGTCCTCCTCATCGAGAAGAGACTGGAGCAGAACAAGAAATAAGCTCTCCTTGATTGGAATCTTTCATTCCATTGCTAGAGCATACAGAGGAAGCATGATAGTTGGATATCACAACTTAGGTTCCAAATTGGCTTGCTAGTGAGATTCAACAACCAATACAGGTGGACTTAGTGCCATTAGATTTCAAAATTCTAATGCAACAAATGGAAACTCTCAAGCCAAAGAGAAAATTGAGAACTATGGTAGTAGCAAGGAGAAATGTTTCTAATGCAAGAATTTCTGATATTCCTACGCCATTAGTTCAAAAAGATAAGGAAGAGATGTAGTCAGATGACTACCAAATCACTACAATGGATCCGCAATATACAATGAGGGAACAAGAAATAGAAGAACTTCACTACTGCTAGGTTGAGAAAATACAAGAACTGAAAGCACAAATCTCTTAGCTACAAGGTTTCATTAAGCAGTTGATATCCTTGGATCAAGTCATGGAAAAACTACCTTCACATCTCGTTTTATTGTCACATGATGAAATTTCTTCACTTGAGAAGATTAGAAATGAGGCAGCTACAACTGAAGAATGGATCAAAGAGATGGTAATAGAAGGGGAAGAATCAATTAAAATTATTATTTGAAGGTTTCAAGGAGTGGCAGAATGGGAGGATAAATTTGCTCAACTACATAAACTTTGTGATGACCAAATAGAGAAATGTGATATTGAAATCTCCAAGTTACATACACTAGAGAAACCAGATAATGAGACTTTATTGAAATAATGCATAGTCACCAAGGAGACTATTGCAAAAATAAAGACCTAGGAAGAACACTTGAAATTGGAAAAGGATATAATTAAAACCTGCCAAGGAAATGTTGAATTCGTAAAGGAAAAGGTAGAGGACCTAAAGTCTAACGAGTTGGACTTCACTGATAAATGACCAATCAAGTCAATGATAAAAAAGTTTGATGAAGACAAGCCAATTTTGAAGAAATTTAGTGAAGATTTTGTTAACACTTTAAGCAATCCATAAACAAATTGAACATGGATATGCTAAATATTTTAATAAAGAAGAAAATGTTAATTGAAGGATATTGAAATGGTATCAAAGACATAAACACTATTTTGGTAAAGATACATAATGTTTTTAGCACAAGCAAGTATAGATGGAATATATCCCAAGATTTTGACTGGAGCGAAATAAGAAAATCTTTAATTTCTTTCATTAACTATGGTTTAAGTCAAGGGGAAGCTTTTTTTATTGAAGATATCACTAATGAGGTGTAATAGGATTGCTTTACAGAGTTTTTGTGAGAAATCTACTTCCAACAATATATGTTGCAAAAGGGATTTTTTTGAAAGATATAAAACAGAATAAATACTAGCTAAATCTAATGGTGAAGCATGAATGGAGGATTGCAATAGCTTTGCCAATATATAATTTTGGTGAATTTTTTTTCTTTGCTATTGTGCCATGTCTATAAATGAATATATTTCAAGAATATTATGGTATCCCAAAGTTTTCGTCCCAACTATCAAGAAGTTGTAAAGATGTGGATCCCTGAAGGAATATTTTGATTGCCAACTAGCAATTTGTTGATTTCAACCACATGTTACTATTGAATTTCCTCCATTTAATTATTTTTCTCATGTAATCTGAGTCTTTGGAATTGTAACCTACTCTGAAATCCTTCTATAAAAGGGTTCGAGTTGTTCATGTTTAGAAGATTATAAATTGTTGATAAATGTCATTCTTAAGTTGGAGAATTATCAATTTCAAGTTTGCTTCATGGTTTATTCTCTCTCATAAGAGTGTTTGTATATTTCTATAAAGTTTTTTAAATCTAAGACCAATTTAAGGGCATTTCTTGATATCAAATCATACATGATTGTATTTGTTATTTTCAATGAAATATCAAATTGTTGTACTGAATTCAGGTGCATTGATCAATTTCTCTAACTAATAAATTTTACTTTGAATTTTAGCATAATTTTTGTGTAATTGTGATCTTTTAGTGAAACACAACACAATTTAGGTCTCTATTTAGAACTCTGAGAGGTATATGTGTGCAATTACTAGAAAAACTTAGTTTTTTAGACTTTTTCCTTATCTCCCTATCTTTTTCTATTGTTTATAAAAGTGAGAGTATAATTGAACATTTTTGAAAGAAGTCAAGTCAATAGCTTCCAAGTTTGGTGAAATAGAAAACTTGTTTGAACTTTGTGAGAATCTTTAAGTATTTTTAGAAAAAAATGATCAAAGTTATTTTATACTTTGTGAAATCTGTTGAAATAATTTTTTATCTTGTTAAAAGTGATAAATCCTATAAATTCAATCAAAGTACTATGTAAATTTCAAATTCTTAAATTATAGTTAGTAAAGCTCCTATGTAATCCCCTTTGTGTAAACAGTGTAAACAATAAATACAATAAAACCCAAGTGAACCTAGTATGTCAATACATAACAATCGAAGCCATGGAATTACAATTTTTGTTTGAATTTGAAATCTTTCAAGAGAGATATTTTGTGTTGTAGAGATTCTATCTATGTTTTGTGTGATTAAAAACCACATCAACACCATGTACCTAACAACACCCATTGAATATGTAATGTTTCACTTATATATTGTAGGATATAAAATATTACACACTAATTGTTGGTATAAAGTACTAGCAACTTCCTAAAAATTAGATCTAACACTAAGTTTAATTCCAACATTAAATGGGTGTAGATGTTGGTTTATAATCAAGAATTTTGAATTTATTTATCACATTCAATATATATTTAGACTAAGAAATCAAGATTGTCCCTTAATCTTCTTCCCAAATTGCATTCTAAAAAATAATCATTAATTCAAAATCTTTGATATCAAATATTTTCTTCAAAATTTCCTTGGCAAGTAAAATAGTATTGAAATTACTATTAGATCAAATCGTCAACATATAATACTATAATAAGCATATGATCATTACAAATTAATGAATATAGATTATGATTTCACCTTGCTTCTTTTTTATATACATTACTAAAAAATATTCATATATTTTTAATAGCAAGCTCTTGGAGCATATTTTAGACTATGTATAGATTTATTCAACATGTAAACCAAATTGTATTTATCATGTTTTCAAATCCTAATCATTATTGTGTATAAATTTATTTTTTAATGACCATTTTAAAAGGTAATTTTGACATCCACTTGATAAATTTTCTAACCAAAATTAGCTACTAAGGCAATAACTATTCAAATTGTAGTTAATTTTCTAATTAGAATAAAAAAAATTTGTATAATCACTACCTACTTTGTATGAAAGATCTTATAGGAAGAAATATTGTATTATATATTACTAAATATCTAATAGATGTAATTTGGTTTTAGAGGCTCACAACTAACCAAATTTTTACCTTTTGTGGTTAAGTCTCGCATAATATTATTTTTCAAGGAATTATGTTCTTGTAAATTGTAGATACTCACTAATTTTCCCTTAGCAACTTCATATAATTGTTGGTCTTCAACTTGCACGAACTTGGCCATTATAGAGCATAGTTAACAATATGATGCTTACAAAATTTGCTAATAAATTTCTTAAATACTTCTTGTTTTTTTATATCTTCATTTTTTACTTGAGTTACATTTTCTAAATCTAAATCATAGTTAGTTTCAAAAGATTTACTATCATAAATAATAGAAAATTTAATGATCTAATATGACTTGATGTCTCAAAAGTTTTATTAAGTAATACATCCCTTTTAAAAATAAATTAATCTTTCTTAAGTTCATACAATTTATAAGCTTTAGACTCCTCATTGTATCTAATTGGAATATATTTTTACTTTTCTCATATAATTTATTTTCTTTTCTTGAGGAATACGAGCATAAGAAATACTTTTATTTAGGATTCCTACCACTCCAAGCTTCTTTGGAATTATTTTTCTAATCTAGTTTTAGTAAGAGATTAACAATGTGAGTTGATGCATTGATTACTTTTTCTACAATTTGATATCCATTTTTCTTAGAAAAAACATGCATCTTGCTATTTCCATTAATGTTTTATTTTTTCTTTCTACAACATCATTTGGTTGCACGGTGTATAAGAAACTATTTATTCTTTTTCAAATCTATATTATTTAAAAATAAATACAAATTTATTACTCAAATGTACTATGCTTCTCTATTTTTCCTAATTATTATTAGTGATTTCCCACATTATTTCTTACCAAATATTTCAAATCTTTGAATTTTGAAATGCTTCATCCTCTTTTTGTAGGAAACATACCTAGGTTTTCTACTATAATCATTATTATTTATGTCAACACGTAAAATCTTACAAGAGATTTGACACTTGAATCTGACCTACTACATCACCATGAACTAGATAAAGGGGAGTATTTTCTCTCTATGACTTAACTTATGAAAATCTATCCCTATGTTACTTCCCCATAGCACATCCCTCACGAATTCCTCTTTTTTCTAAAGCACTTGCAATCAATGTACCATACCAAAATTTTGCATAAGCTTGATACTTTGATAATTGGGATGTCCTAAACATTCATTCCATAACTTGCTCATAATAGCTATTTTTGTAACTGCACAATAATTCCCATTTTTTGAAATAAACTCATAGAATTTATATAAGCCCTTAAAAAAATTACTGACAACTTTATATGATGTAGGAGCATCCAGGGTGTAAGAGCAATCTTGCATCCCAAAAAAAAATTGTTTATTTTGATTTTTGTTAGATTTAGTGAATAATTTTTTGAGGGCTAAAAATGGCAGGATTACTTACTGTTTTTAGTAAGTTGGAAGGGCTAAAAATAGCAAGTTTCTATTTTTAGTAAGTTAGCATTTGTGCATGTATGGGCATGAAATCTTACAAAGAGCTCTAAAATTGTGAAATGAAGCTAACAGTGAGGAAATCACTTCAATAACATTTGTCACTTGTGAGATATTAATGTTTTGTTTTCAAAATCACTTTAAAATATTCAAAGTCAATTTTGAGGCACCTAGAGGTTCTGAATCGACCTAATAAGTGGTCGAAAATCAAAAGTCCTATTTATTAACCTTTTATGACCTTGCTGCTCATCAAGATCTTTCCAACAACGTGAACAATTTTTCAATCTAATGCCCAGATCAAAAGTTATGGCTCTTGAAAATTGGACTAAAATTTAGGAATTTTCTAAAGTCGAAAAAAAGGGTAACTGAATCTATTGGGCACCAAAAATAGAAGTGATAGTTCATTGAAAAGTGGAAAAGTCTTATAAAGTGGTTACAAATTGAAAGGGATTCATTTTAGATGATAAGATAGACAAAATTCTTGGTTTTTTAGCATAGAATGGAGGTTAGGGTTTCAATGGCCATTATTGCCATTCATAGACTTGCATGTCTGATTTTTGGCATGTATTTGTAGCCCATATTTTTGTAATAGTGGTCTTGTGGTCTTGTGATCAGATAGTTGTATTGCATTTGATTGCATGCATGTAGATGATTTCTGAAAGTATAATAAAGTTGCATGTTTGTTGTTCTTGTATGTTATTTTTTGTGTAAGGTGTGTTCAAGGGAGAGTCTCCCTTCATTATTATAAGTCTAATTCATATCCTTATTCAATCATGTATTACCATATTATTCAATTATATATCCTGGACTTGTCGTTTGAAAAATTAATTATCAAAAAAAAAAATAGTTTTAAAATCAACTTCACATTTTTAAACATTTCATTTTCAACTTTAATGTTTCTTGCTCCTTTCACTTATAGGATGCTATTGTCACCCATAAATATATTTTTCTCGTATTTTTATTTAATTAAGAACTCAAACTATTCGTTAATATGAGACATACACATAAATTGTGTAGTACTTGAATCTATAATATATTCATTTGGATTAAAAAAAATTAACAAAAAGATCACATAGAAAATTTCCTTTAAAATCATTTCTATTTGAAGACTTTTTCATTTTCCTTTTTATAATGTATTCATTTTCCAACATTCACTACATTGAAGACCAAACTTTTCATAAACATTACAAATTCCATTAAATCTAGATCCATTCCTCCAATTCTATAAATTTAATATTATCCAATTCTATGATAAAACTAAAAATTTAAATATCAATTTGAAATAGAAAAAAAATCTTATTTGATATCTTTTAATATCTTTTATAATTTCACTCCACTTATTTATGACAAACTTCTAAAAGTACTTCTTTTGCTATCTTTATCTCTCTTGATATTTTCTTATAAATGATTTATTTTCAACACCATTCATAATATCATAAGGATTGTCAATGATAAAAATATTTTGAATCTTTAAAGCCAATCATACTATTTTTTTACCAATTAACTTAAGTTGAGGGAAAGGGATCCCACCGCTATCCATTTTGAAAATTCAACTCAAAACTCCATCACAATCCATTTTGAAAATTGTAACTCAAATATTTATCTTGATTAAGAAAAAGGAAATTAAACAAAATTCCATCCCACATTTGCTGTCACTGCTCTCTTTCAATGCGAAAGAAAACACACAAAGCCGCAGAAAAACAGAATAAGAAATTATGATTTGCTGAAGAAGATTGTATTTTTATTTACATATTTCACATTTTCCACGTTGCAGATTATTAGTGGAATTTGGTTCCACAATCGAAATGATGAGGAGGAGAAATTGTAGTACAAATACAGTTGGCATTAATTTATGGGCATTGGAAAATTTGCAATTCTGTTGACTTAATCATACCTTTACAGCTCTTCGCACGTTAAACAAACCCTCCTCTCTCAAGGCATTGCCAAATCTTTTCACACTTGGAAAACCAAATTTAAGATATGACTTTGATATTTTGTATAATAGTAATTATAATAACAAAATAACAAAAATTCATAAAGGTCTTAGTTTGCAGCATTAATTCTTATTTAGTTCTGACACATTTTTTATGAATTGTCTTAATAAATTATTACACGGAAGGTGTGTTCTTATTTGAGCTTTTTAAGTTTATTTTCTTCTTCAATGGTTTAAATAGAGGGAGATTGCATGGTTGACAATTCGTTCATTGCCAACCGTTGATCGTTTAAAAAGTTGCCAGACATTCCTCACGTCATGCCTGCAAATGCACTAAACTTTGCATTTAATTTTTTGCCTCACATTTAATACAGTAGTGATGCAAATATCTCAAATTAGGAATGTTGCATTTATTTTGTACATTTACTTTGCCTTACTCTCGCCGCCTTGATCTCCAATCTATATGTGGAAAAAATATCTACAACCTTAGGTTTTCGTAATATCCTTTTTCCACTAAAGAAATACATCATTAGTGAAGATTTTGGAGGTAAGTCATTTGTCATTGTTTCAGTGAGAGATTTTGGCAACCTGTACAAAGCCAGCTCCTTTTTATTTAATTCTATAAGTATTGTTTTGACATCTTACGCAATCATTTGTCGTTGTTCCTCCAAACTCTGCACAGTTTCCCTTAAGCATCTTCTAGGTAAGTCACTTGCCTTGGTTTCAATGAGCTATGTAGAACACTGTCTGTGGACTACATAATGTTAAAACCTAAATGTGCTCATTATGAGGATCTTGGTTGTTATTTTCATTTTAATAAACATACTTAAAAACACTCACGGATGATGTTGCCCGTAATTTTCATTTTAATAAACATACTCTTAAACTCTCACGGATTATCATGGCCGTAATTTTCATTTTAATAAACATACTCTAAAACCCTCGCCTTGAAACCTTATTTTTAGGCTGCAGCTCACCAAATTGGAGGAGTGTAGGTCAATACCAACAAGGAAAAGCTTGAAGGAGCATAAACCAATAGCGGCAAGAAAGCAACAAAAAAACGGCTAAGAATAGCCGAAAAAATGGTGAAAAAAGATGAGCAGGTTAGATTTGTTTAATTTGCTTACCTTGATAAGGACATAGGATTGCAAGACTAAACGAATCTTAGACACTCGTCATTTTTTGCCACATATCCACATACACCATCTCCCCTCCCACCTCCATCCATTTCTTCTTCACTGCTTCCAAATATCTACTATTTGTTGGCGATGTCAAATCACACATTGTTAACAAGACACACAACTTTACACTGCCTACTGGGAGGATGACTCCCCAAACTACCCATTCACATCAACATGTAGTAATTTGGACTCATTGTGAAAGAATGATTTACACATTACATCTTCATAGTCAATCTCCATCCCTATCTGCAATGCAACAAAAACCCCCAATTAAGAATAAGGACGAGCATAACTAGTGAAATTATTTTTTTAATTAAATGCAAGAAATTTTTTTAAGAGTGACTACCATTCCTCTCCATGACACTACTACTAAAGAATATTGCTCCTTCACTTGTTTCCACCGCCCTTTCAACATAGGCCTTTCATCTATAGCCACAACCATCTGGTTTCAACTGGGAGAGACAATGTATGGGCGTATTAGAGAGAAAGAAAGCAGTGGAAATGCCATCTAGATTCAACTGTGGGAGAAAATGTATGGGCGTATTAGAGAGAAAGAAAGCAAAGAAGAGGAAGAATGGTCCACATAGAGTATAGTTCTGTAATAAGTTGTGTCTTGTCATTTGTTCATAAGCATGTATGCAAAATGTGGAAGCAAAGACAAGGCACGTGAACCGATCCCCTGAATGCCACGCAAGTGTTTCCTTTTCTCATCTATAGATTGTGAGTTTGTTTTTAATCTAGGTTTAGGTTTTAACCACTAGGTTTATAATAAATTTGAGCTCATCCAAGTAGAAAATATTAATAATAAATTTGAGGCTTTAACATTTATGAGATGAAAATATTATAAAAATGGTAGTTTTGTAATATTAAGGTGGGAATATGTGACCTGACGGCTGAATTTTTTTTTTATAATTCAAAACAATTATTTTCATTTAGAAGGATGCAAAAATAAAAATCTTGGATGAACCCTGATATATATAAATCTTAGTGCTACTTCTTTCTGAATCAAGGGTTCTAGGAGTGTGTTTATTGGACATTGCTTTTGTTGAAAATGTTTTAAATTGGATTTCAGCAGGATGGTATGTGTTATGATGGAAGTATCATATGTCTTCAAGTCCTCATAAGTCCATGCTATGACTTTCTAATAATCCTTGAGCGCCTGACCAATGTTCCTTTGTTCTTCTTCAGTGCACACTTTACCTATGAGCACATTTTTAGGATCCTCCTTAGTGTTCAAGTTGTACAACTCAGATTGTCCTCCATCAATCTTAGGCAGATCTTTCTATCGAATTATCTGATCTAAATCAAATAATCTCTCTAGTTCAAGATTCCTTTTGGAATATTATTATCTTTTAACCAGTCTAATTCATCATCACGGGGTTCACAATCAATTTGATCCACTTCTTCAATTATCTAAGCTTCGAAGATACCTGAATTAGTAATGAACTCCAAAATGTGCTTATTATCTTCAAATACTTGCAAATTTGTATCGTTATCCGGAACTAAAGACAACTTCACCAATTCAATAGTAAACCTTTTCATGTTTGAAACGTCTAATGGCTCCAAGGTACTAGCAGCCATAGCTAGTGCATCCGCTTTCTGGTTAAATCTCTGTGGAATGTGTGTGATATTAAAAGCATTGAATCTCACAATCAAATCCCACACTTGATGTATGTAACTTGATAAGCATTTGTAGTGACAAACATATTGTTTCCTGACTTGTTTGACAACTAATTCTGAATCACTAAATACTTTAATTATCTTAACTTTTTTCTTAATAGCAAGTATAAGAGCTTCATATTCTACTACATTGTTAGTGCATTGAAATTTCAATTTGTAAGCAGCAAGGAATGACTTACCCTAGGGACTGATCAACTCAACCCCTACTCTAATCCCTTGTTTGTACTTTGATCCATCAAATCTAAGGATCCAAGCTTGCTCTTTAATGATTTTGAACAAGTAACATTCTTAGAAGCTAATAGATTGATTCCTTTTGTCAACATTGTATGTGTTTTATCACCAAGAATTATAGATTCACACTCATTAGGAATTGTATTTTCCAAGAAGCGCTGATTTTCAACTCTGTGAATAACCTTCAAGCACATCACACAACTATATTCTAAGTGTGTCGAATTGTGCAACCTGCACTAGCCTTGTAGCACCAAATAAGTAGTCAGATTACTCTGCTTGACAGCTTTTGTCCTACCACTCCTAGGAGGATTCAAAGCACTGTTATACTTCGAGGTGACTTTTGGCAACCCTGAGTTATTACTGGATTTATCATCTATTGGCATACTAAAGTTGTTAGGCAGGATCAAATTAGTCAAAGGTCATTTGAACCTACTCCCACTAGTGGTATTACTCCTCAAGTTGTAACTATGCCCCTTCTAATACTATTGGAAAGCTTGAATCTCATCAGTTTCATCCTGAGGCTCATTTTCATCTGGATAAGGGAAAGTATAGGTTTCCAAATTCATGGTCAAACTATCTTACCAATCATAAGAGTTTCTCTTAGAACAATAGGTGACTAAGAACACACATAACTTTCTAGTACTAGCATTGAATCGTATCCAATTGGGACTATTTTGTTACCTTGGTGCGGGTGAGAATCACACTAATCATTATGATATGTTGCGGCTACAAAAATATTTGATGCGGTTTTAAACTATGGACGATCAACTTCCATGTGAGCATTGGTATTGTGAATCCTACACCAGTTATTCATGGCAAGTTCGGCCAAGTTTACATTGGATGTCGATCGATCTTCAAAATAATTGGCATTATCCAATGGTGTGGATATCCCTCCATTATCAGGTCATGTATTCCAAGGTCTAGGTAGTCTGGGAGCATTATATGTCTGACCTTGTGAATTTTGATTGTTGTTTTGTGAATAAATTTTTTGATTTCTCAGTTGTGTAGCCTCTATTATTAACCTTTTAAGTTGAGTTTTTATTTCTTTGATTTCCTCTTTATCCTCTTGAGCCTTCGCTCTCTGGCTCTCCTAACTTGCATAAAGAAAGAATTGCCGTTAGGATGTATCTCAGTGATGGTAGGGCCAAGATGTGGGACTAATGCTTGACTATTTCCAAGTTGAAAGAAACTATTCTATTGAAAGTTCTTGTTCTAGACCACTAAACGAAAAGGGTTAGAGATCACAATATTATTTTGCGGGGCTCCATTCATGCTTGGCACAAAATAATTATTCAAATTATTCCCATTGTTCATTGGCAATCCACTTCCAACATGTTTCATTTCTCAATTCACACTTATCACTTCCGTGTAGGCTTCAATTAAGGTTGTAGGAGGATTACCTTCCTTTTCACAAACATCACTATTAACGGATCAACTGTAATGTAATAAATAGCAAGAGCGTATAAATTATCCACGATATAAGGTGATTTCAATCTAGAGAATTCCTTTTAGAACCTATTGTTAAAAGTTGTTATAGGTTTGTCATCAAATCTCTTGATTTGAGAAAATTTATGGTATAATAAAGTAGGATCTATTGGTGTTCTAAACCTAGCTAGGAACTAACCTTCCATATCTTGCAATGTCTTGACAGAATTATGAGGCAAATTGATAAACCATTGGTAAACCTCGTCACTCAACGTATAGGGAAACAACCTACACACAACATCTTCATGTTGTATTCTATCTCTAAAGCATGTATCCTCGAAGATACTTATTTGTTCTTCCGCATTCTTATGGAGATAATACTTCAAACACATTTTATCTGAATTTTTTGAAAGATCATTATATACAACAATTAGATAGGAGACTCCACATTAAATAAAGTCATCACTACCGGTGGGGAAGCTGCTACAGTTGCTTTATTTCTTGGAACTACACCAACATAAATCAACCTTCGAGCCCTAGTTGAAGTACAACCACCAAGCTCTACAAATGCCACATGAGGATCACTAGATTGAGACCTAGTAACCCTACGGAACACTAGTTTCCTTTACCTTCAATAAGCAAAACAAGGCACTCCTTCTAGCGCCAATTTGGTTGAAATGAGTGTTGCACACACACACCAACAAGAAGATAAATTCTCACCCAAAGAACATGAGAACCTACATTTCTTGAAAGATCCACCGGGAACACCTAAATCTAAAGGCAATCTCAGTTGATCCCAAGGCTTGGGAATGTCAGGTCTTGATGCACTAGGTTCACTCAGGGTTTGTTGTGTAAATTATTGTTAATCACAAGGGGTCTATGGTTTCTTAGGCTTATCGGTTATTATCCAGGCATGCACCATGAAACAAAGTAAATCAAAGAAAACCACTCTATACTTCACCAAATTGCTTCATAGCTAGGCATAGAATGATGCAAGAATTTTAAAGAGACATAAGATCATTTGCCATCGGATAGTGTCAATGTGCACCCAAATCTGGTGCAACTCATAGGCTTTTCCAATAGGAACAAATAATCAGCTATGTAAGATTTTGTATCAAGAGATAGCTTTAAATTGGCTTTGATATTAATCAACTTCAAATAGAGCATACAAGTTTTTATGCTACAATGTTACAAAAAACATGAAAAATAAATAAAACTGGTAAGAGTTCCAAATTTAAATCTTCTTAATTCCACAAATTTTGAACTTTACGAAAAAATGAACAACTCCTAGCAGCCTTTTATAAGAACAAGGTAGCCAAGGAGTTTCAACAAAACACATGAAAGAGAATCTTGGGAACGAATCATAGAGTAGCATTTGGCACATGACAGTTGGCACAAAAATCTTTCTAGAATAAGTCAATAGATATTTTGACTTTCTTCAACACCTAAAACTTTTAAACTCAGGTCTCTAGGACACAGGTACCTTCACATAAAATGCAAAATTACTAGCCTTTCTCTCCAAAATCTCTGGGGCCAATCAACTTACATTGAGTCTAGGAATAAACTTGCAAAATACATTTCTTGAAACTCGTCATCACATCTGCACACAAAAACCATGAGCTTCCACTACTTGATCATGAGCACATCTTCACTAGATATCTTGTCCATGGACTCATCTTCTCCTTTCTTCTACTGATACTCTCAAAAAGAAATTGACACCTGATTTATATGTTCCCTTGGAACACTTTGTGTCATTTTCAAACTATACTTGTTCCTTGCATATTCTTTCACTACTTTATTCACGGCTTCATTCCTCTACAAAATTTCTATCTCATACCCATTCATGTGATTTTTTCATTTTATCACCTTGGCAATGACCTCCTGGCTTAAGGAATGAATAGGGTCTTTATTCATCTTCTTGATCCATCCTCTGAATTTTTTACCTCTGGATCATTTCATCCCATCTTTTTGGGATCACAAATCTATTGTACCAAAATCTCAAAGATGTTCAAATCTTTATCCATGAGCTTTTCGCTCTTCTTAGTGACCTTTTCTTATCCATTCACACATTGCAATAGAGTGTCACTTTCCCAACTCGGTTGCAATTTCCACTTTTCCAACATTGGAACTTCTTGTTCCGTAATCACCTTTTCTCTTATCAACTATTGGACTTCTACCCTAAAAACTACCTTTAACCTCCATATTCCTATATCATTTTGTTCCTTACAGTCTTTGCACTCATTTTTGAACCTTCTAGACTTGTCAAACCAATGATATGCCTCTTTACACTTATCAATTGCCTCCCTTATTGATTCTTCACCCTGTTGCACCAAATGATTTATCCAATCTTCAAACAAACTCGTTTTATGCTTCAGCCCTTCAATGGTGTCCACTTATTATTTTGACATCAACATTGTATTTGTGGCAACTCAGTCAAGGGTTGACTGGGCTGAGCTTAGCTCTGATAAATTATCTAAGTGAGCAACTTGTTCTTTCAGTTCTCTCTTCTTTTGTTTATCCTTCCTCATCTAGGAAGTTGTCGCTTCCAAATTCATTCTCATTTCTTCCAATTCTTGCTCCTGTGACAAATGTCCTAGGTTGATTGTAGTGACTCGGTAATTTGTATCCTCTACTTCATGATTGTCTTTTTCTCCTATAGGAGTAGCTATTTGGAGAGTTCTCCCTCCATCCGAATTTTGTTTAACATGTTAGATTTTTGCTTTAGCCTTAGGCTTAGGGGTTTCCAACTCCTGTATTGAACTTTTGAAATCTAGAGGCACCAGCTCCACTTCCACTAGTGGAGCCAATTGCTTGACTATCTAGTCAAGTCCTTCATTTTTCCTCACCTCTTCTTGGCCTCGTTCCTGCCAATCAAAATGCTCAGGAACATTCTTTTTTGACTCCTTGCTATTACCTATTATAACCCTTGAATCTTTCACATTCTTTTCTCCTTGTGACAAGGACTCTGGATTACCATGCCCTAAACTGCTACTTTCTAGCTCTCTTTCCTCTCTTTCTCCAGGGCCTATATTCTCTTGTCCTGTCTTTTCCTTTTCGATTCCCTCCTCTAAAGAAATTTGTCCATGTCATTATGAGGTTTCACGATTTTCCCTGTTCCTTATCCAGGATTTGAGAAGATTATATATTTGGATTATCCCCTATTCTTGGGGTTGTTGAATAATGGCTTCGGTATCCCATGGAAAAGGTTGATCTTTAGCTACAAGATCATCAAGTGCATACTCATGCTCTTCATCCTCATCTATAATGGAAATGGGGCTTTGAACTATAGTGCCCCATGTTTCTCTTTGTGGAGATATCGCCCCTCTTGCATTAACTTCTTTAGGATTTCCCATCTCTTGAGTGAGTTGTCCCACTATGAATTACATTTCTTCCTTATCATATGAACATACTCTTGTATTTGGAAACTCTTCAATTACAAGCTACACCATTGAGTTTCCTCCAGACTACTCCTTAAACTGTTGTATTATAGAAAACCATTTTTCTACATCCTTCACAACTTGTTCTATAGTTACTACCAACCCTTCCTTTGTAATCAAGGGTGTTCCCCCAAAGTCTGCCTCATTTTTTCCGTGCTAACAAAAGGAAAAGATGTGAATAGCGGCCACTTGTTGTGATGCTAACCTTGTCCTTGCGTACACTTGTGCTTTCATAATTGCTTCTTTTGGGGTCAAGGGTTGTGCTCTTTGCAATGTCGTAAAAGAAGATGTCATCATTGGAGTTTTTAGCATATTAGTGGGAATGGCCAAGGTTTCTCTGTTTGGATCATCTGGTTGTGAAGCCACTTAAACTCCTTGGCTCAAAACAACATGGATTTCTTCTCTACCCTATTCAACTACTCTAGCTTCAATAATTCTACTTTTTTTCTCCACACCCTCATCATACCTTGATTCACTTACCATCTTTTGTTTTCTCTTTCTACCCTGTGGGTATGTGGGTGCCATTCCAACTTCTCTTATCACCTAGAGGTAACCATTTATCCATGATTGAGTATAATCCAACACTTGCCTAGAAACATCTTAAGGGTTACTACCTCTTATCGTCCCCAATCTGGGTGCAGGATAGGTCCATCATATACCTTATCTAATTCATAATCAGGATTATTTACTTCTCCATTATCAACATCCATTTGCTCAAGAACATCATGTGATTCATAAGCCTTCATTTGAGCCAATTACAACCTTTGGTAGGACAACTTTCTCACATCATGATCATCTTCACATCCATACCAAATATCCTCCGAGTGGGGATCATGAGCATATTTCCTTTTTATCTGTTTGGCTAATCGGTCCAGTGAATCATAATTGTCCCTTCTGAGCATAAAGAAATCTAATCCATAGGCTTTCAATTCATCTTCACATAGTTTGGCACTTTTAACAAAAGTGCACTTGTAATTCCCAATAGTGATAGGAAATTTCATTGGTCCCTTTTTATGTGGCTACAAAAAGGAATCATGAGATGGTATCACCTACCTTGCAAACTCGAGTAGCACTATTTTATCTGTAGGATACCTAGGCAACATATAAGGGTAACCAATAAATCCTTCAAATCTAATATAAGTGAACGTAGGGAACTGAATGAACCGACATCCAGTAGTGCATATAGCATCCTGTTCTTCGAGGGACAACCTCTTTTCTTTATCTCCCTCCATTAATCTGACCACCTTCATGGAAAAGACGTCATTTACCCTACGATAATATTCTCTGTACCCCCTCGGCAGTAATCTGTGGAAAATTTTGGTAAATTAATTTGTTTCTTGGTTCTCTTCCCAAAGTTCCCACTCTATTGAATCCCTAAATATTAGCTCTTAGGGCACAAGAATAAATAATGTACGAGGATATAATGAACCACTAGGAAGTAGGGAATGTTTGTATTTTCTCATGAATAATGTCAATAAATAAACCTTTCCCAATGAATTTGGATAGGGTCTTCCCTCATTTTCTTGATAATTTTGAACATCCATGGTTCAAATTTGTTGGCATCTCTGCAACTAGCCATTCTGCTTAGTAAGGTTATCATGTCTTGGATTTCGTGAATGAATAACGACCTCACGATGTGCTTCAACATCCTTGCTATTTTCTCTTGGAACCATGCTGGCATCATGACCTTTTTATTTGTTCTTCCATGATCATATAGGCTTCTGCCGAATCCCCCATTTTCAATACATTCATTCTGGTAAACACAGGGAGCCCAAATGTTTATACAATGTTGTCCATCGAGATGTTTGCATAAACTCTCCCCTCTTTTATGACTTCTCTTCTATCTTCGTCGTACCACTTCATGCATTCAAGGACTAAATCAAGTGCTTCCATTGCTACTGGGAACCCTGCCACCAAGTGTATCCCACTAGTAACCATGTTCTTAGTACACTGGCTAGCATTTGCCTACTGGGCCCTTCACACAAATTTGTGTTCATTAAAACATCCCAGATGGGTATCTGTTATCATCCCATAAGTGGGTATTGCTTGTGAGATAGGAAATTCAAACTCCTTAGGTTGCTTCTTTCGTGAAGTACTCATGTCTCTGTCAATTTCGTACATGATTAGCATATATATGCTTTGGGTGATCCCACAATAGTGGTTTACAATTTTTGGCCAAACTAGACACTGAAATTATTATTTTTAACTAAATATTCACATTTGGGCACCTATAGCGGCTAAACCGTGAGGAATTTGAAGATGATGCAAACTAGAGTCTCGTCACATTTTTTCTATAGATTCACAAAATATTTTTTTCAATTTTTTTGGAATTAGATTTCACTTCTTTTTCCATCTCCCATGAAAACTGGTTTTTTTCAGAAAACAACATTTTAAAAAAGTGACGCACACTGTATAATGCATAACTTTTTTTCTATGAAGGATAAAATTCCAATTCTTTCGAATTTAGATTTGTAACTCCGATATCTAGTGCTTCCACTTGGTTAGTTAGTTTTTTATAGAATATTTTTTCTTTAATCAAGTTTCGAAGTCAAACCAATTACAATTCAGACACAGTGTGACCGTATAAAGCGTAATTTTTTTTGTATATATCGAAATTCAATTTATTTTTTGTTGGATCAAGGACTTCAATATCCGGTGCACTCATATTTTTCAAAATTTTGTTTTGAAAATCTATTATTTTTCCACATGTGCTGGACAGAGAGCTTGATTTTCGGTGAAAAACCTATGTTTAATAAAACTAAAAAAACAAATACATAATAACACCAAAACATATTAAAATTATAGTCGTTGGATAGCTCGTTCCAAGGACTACCTGATTCCAGTTGGGTTTGTGAAGTCCCCTCCATTTTCATCCTCAACCCGAGCTTCGAAGCGTAAAAATCTGGACTTTCAAAGTGCCTGTGGGGGAGAATGAGGGCAAAAGGGGGGTCACTCAAACCCAAGTTCCAGCGAACCCCCTATCCTTTTGCATTTTGTTTTTTTTTTTTTAGGCAGGAAATGTGGGCCCAATATTTAATGGGTTCGCTCAAACCTACAAGTTCGTTCGAACCACTAAAACTATCTTTTTTTTGTATGGGGTCATTTTTTTCTTGTTTTCCTTCCTCCATCAAATTGTAAACGACTATAGTGGCTTCGCCCCTTTGCATACGAATTAGGGCTAGTCCTAACCATACATTCCTAATAGTTCATCAAAATTCTTTACCCACAACTTTTTATTTACTAAAAATAGGTTAAATCTAGTCAAATTGAATAGCATTTTCTTTCGGGAATTACCTAGAGGAAACACTATTTTATCAAAACCAAGCATACATGAAAGAATTTATAAAGCTCAAGGGAAATACCCGATGTTGTTGATAGTAGGGTTGAACATACAAAATTAGACTCTGGTAATCGTGTCTTTCTTGTATCCTAATACTTACTTTTCTTCACACGTCTTGATTGTTGTTTTAATTCATTAATGACCTTATGAATACGTTGCCTTGTGTGCAGTAATGTATTGCATAAGCAACTACATTCTCGAGGTGGTGTCATGTACGTGTGTTTCACCACTTTCTTTTAATTCCTTAAAAATTATGCATTAATTACCCTGAGAAGAGGTACAATCTTGACAAGTTAGGGTTCACATCGTGGAGCCTTTGATTTTTGTGCCATGGCCCACCTTCAAAAAGTAGGTGGCAAAGGAAGCTGACGTAGCACGGTTGCATGCCACGTTTGTCAAAGACAATTGAGTAAGCGCCTAGCGCATACGCTAAGAGACTAGCTAGCAATTAAGGATGAAACATCTGGCACCCAACTCTAAGAGAAAGTTGGGATCGAGCTTTTACTTACCGGGTGCAAGGGGACTAGTGCAAAGGGTACCCGAGTGTGGGTAAAAACAGGACCAATATGGTTCAACAAACTCAATCTACAAAACTTTCGGTCTCCAATTCTTAAGGAAAGAGAAACCGACAATGGGTTTAGCCAAAGGTTGTTGATGCATGCGAACTTGGGAAAAAAAACCTTGGGTAAAAAGCGAGCGAGTGAAAGCTCACCGGATAAAGCAACCTGTCAAGCATAACATGAACCTTGCACAATTTGCACGACACCTATACTACCAACATCTGACACTCGAAAACTCGAGAATCCGAATAAACAATAAAACTTCAAGGGAACTTAGGATTCACAGAATTCCAAGTTAAGGAGACCACCAATGCAACCGAGAGTCGAGCATTTCAGAACAAGACCTTCCTTTTACCATTTCTCCCAAAAGAAGCAAACCAACGTAGGAAACAAAGAGAGGAAAAAGAGAGGTCCACATTTTGCCAAGGGTGAAATGGGACGTGTTGTGAGACCACACAACAGTAATCAACAAGTTGTTATGTTTCATGAAAGTAGAACATCATGAGTGACAATTCTAATGTTGTTCTAGTTTGTTAATATGTCACATGAATGGTTGGATGTGTTTTCATGATTAAAAAGATGAATTTGAGGAGTCAACTCTTATAACAAGTTGAAGTTGGCATTTCTATTTTTTCTTATGATTTCAATGTTCTACCTAGTTTCCTCATAGAAATGGCTTAACTTGAACCTAAATTTGAAAGGTTCTTGTGATAAGGCCCTTGTGATTTGTTCAATTTTTTGTAGGATTTGTGTTTGTTCCTAAACTATTTTTTTAGCAAAATTTCCTAAGTTTGTAGGTTTCCCTTCATCTCATCTAAGATGGCTTTAATCCAGTATTCCCTCATTCCAAGGCATATTGAGTAAAAATGTTGAATGAAGAAGGATGAGCATACTTGTTTGTTGAGTGTCTCATGTTGGGATTGGGGGCTTTTCTTTATCCTTTTTTGGTGTTTCTAAGTTTTATGAGGATTCTAAATGCAAGTAATCTAAATGAATAAAAGACTTGAAATATCAAGTCCATATTATTAGCTTGCTAGTTTCTAGATTTGACTGTGTATGTTTTTTTCTCCATCAAATCTAGAAATTAGCAAGCTAATCTAAATGAATGTAAAAAATAAACTAATGTGTTTTTATGATTTCACAAATTTAAAGATTATGTAATTACTATTGGAAACTAACTTTTTAAATGGATGTAAATATGACTTTTCCTAAGATGCATTTTTTATGTTTTGTGTTTCAATTTTCTAGAATAATTTAATCTAATGAAACTAAATGCAATGAATCTAAGATCTTGCAAAAATAATAAAATATAATCTAAGATCTAATCTAGTAATGAAAGAAATTATAAACTAACCAAGAAGAAATAACAGATTTACTTCCTCAAGGGCAAGATAACTTTCTAATTACTAAATTTATAATAATTTTTTTTTAAATTAAAGAACCAATGATTGGTGCTAATGTAGACTTGTATCCTCAAGAATCCACCTTTGTATATCTTTTTCTTTGTAGTTGTTGGATCCTACGTATGATGACATGAAAGCATAAGGATATTGAGAGAAATTGGAAGTATGCAAGAAGCTTAGAAGGTTGGAAAAACAAAAAGTTAAAAGCTCGCAAAGTTCTATGGAAGCATCAAATGCTTATGGGAGCTGCAATGCAAAAGCTTGATCCTCTAGAGGTGATTCACTATGGGAATCAAAGCTCTTCACAAGGATGGCAAGAATATAAGAAGATAAAACAACCTCCCGAAAAATTGAACGGTAGTGGTGTATCTATATTTGGAGAAGCAACACCAATGGTTGGGATGTTTGGGAAGAAGATTGAAGAGTTGATTAGATCACAAAAGACTAATTGGGAGTCAAGGAGAGAAGAGAGTTAGGGAGAGTAGTGGTTCAAATAGGAGTGGAAAGAACTCTTAATATCAAAAGCAAAAACATAAGCAAACTAGCTAGAATTGAAAGAAATCACATGTGCCAAAAGACAACAAGGTTGCCCCTTTCAAGAACAAGGTCACCCCTTTTGCCAAGGTAGGTTGCCCAAGTGACCCTACAACTTAAGCACAAGTCAACTAAGTTGTCCTCCACTTTGAGGATCTACAAAAAAAATTCGAATGTCTGTGAAAACATGGAAATCAGTTCAAGGTTGAACAAGATGGTCAAGGGGCTATATAGGTTTGGGGGCTTGCCATCAAGCTTGAAACTACTAAGAAGATTTAATTCATGCTTTTATGGGGCACAAGTTAAATCACTAGATCATCACGGGACTGCCATGTCAGCCAATGCACCTCTAAGCACTTATAGGTTCGTGATGGATAGAGACACTTTATGGCCACAATTTTAGCCCTTGGAACTATATGGGGCTTAGGCATTAGGGAATAGATGATAAAAAATCATGATGGTATCAATGGTTAGAATTGATTGAGATTTATGTATGTGAACATCATGATGAAATCTTTGTGGGAAGTTTGAATGGGCTTTTTTATTAGGTTCATTTTGCTATTATGTTGTGATAGGTAGGATACAACAAGTGTTAGCTCACCCACAATGTTTAGGTTAGTTCTTGACTTGACTCTACCATAGCTGGACTCAACCGAAGGGCGAACCACCACTCTTGAACCTTAATGAGATAGACGCATTATCTCCCAATGAAGGAATGAATGGCTCAGCCTAAATGGAGGGATTGGCCAACCATGACCCATTTATAGAAAGAAAGGATATATCATATCAAAGAAAGGGAACAACCGCTCATTGACCTATTGGTCTGCCTTTGACCCCTAACCCACTAAGTCTTGTTAGGCAAGCTTAATGACTAACCACAACAGAATAGATTGGAACATTGGCTAGCCTTGGGAAGGACATATCCTATGACTCAAGTGTACTGCTCTCATTATCTAATGAGAGATAGGAATCATGACCAACTTGCGAATCTCCTAATGGCCCCTACTCCTTGGGAGGGATTAAGACTTGCCCCCTGCCCACAACCCTAACAGCTTACCCCTCCTATTGCTAGGTTTCATTGAATATTCCATTTATAAGTTGCATTCGTAGAAATATAAGAAAAGGATGACAACTCACCTTTCAAAAAAGTGTAACTCAATATAAATGACTGTGACACAGTCCCACTCCAAAAAGAGAGTGTAACTGACCCTAACTAAACAAACTAGTTAAATAAGCTTTGACCTTATGGTCTAGAAAATGTATAATAAATGCATAGCTACAACAAAAATCAGTCCAATCCCTTAGCATGATGACAGTTCAATATATACTACAGGATAAATAGCCTCTAAATAATGGTGATTTTTAATATTGTAGTATGCTGAGGTATGTCAAGAGACTTAAAGTATGGCGTTCAGCTTTGTATACAAGCCAATTAGCCCTTGTGAAGTGAAATTCAATGCAAGAATGCAAAAATACATGTTGAAATGCTTTGATAGCAGCAGATGTACAAGGAAAAATGCATGCATCACTTTGACATGCAGTAACCAGACAAAATAGTATGTATAAATTTGTGACACATTAGACCAAAGCTCATCGGCTGGTCTAATGCAATTTTCAGGCGTTGATTGAATGCCTGGCCTGCACAGTATGTGAAGTTGAAATCCTGGAGAACTATTTTAGATTTTAAAACTAAATAATAGCGGGGCAGATCTTGATTTACTTGTATAACAGAGACCACATTCTTTTCTCACAGAACATATTTATAATCCAGTTTTTCTTGGGTTGCAAAAATGGATCAGAGATCCTCCAGGGGAGAAATTATTAAACAGGTCAGTATTGTACGCATTATACTACATACAACAAATGAGCTCAGAAATACAACTTTATGTTCCCGTGGAGACCTGATATGGGTATGAAGAATCTGGGCTGTTCCCTGTACAAATCTGTCACCACTCAAAGTCATACCGATCCATATCAAAGTGACCAGGGAATTTGTTCATTACAGAAAAATTCCTAATTGTCTTTATGAATGCATGCTATCTGACTTGCTTCCTGGTCAAGGTATACAACTCAAATAGATGGAGATTTTACATTGAATGGCATTGATCTGTTAAGTAGGACCTCCAACTTTGTCCAGCAACTCTGATACATGCTTCATAGATGGCCTCCTCTCAGGAGATCCTTGAACACAACTCAAAGCAATTTTCAACACACCTAGAATTTCATCTTCCCTGTGCAATTCTTCTACTAATATAGGGTCCAGAACGTCTGGAAGAGGTTTCTTCTCCTCAATGCAAACTTGCACCCACCTTACCAAGTCCATCTCAGAAAAAGCAACCTGAACGGTAGGAGACTTACCAGAAAGCAGTTCTAAAAGAATGACTCCAAAGGAATACACATCCCATTTTTGTGTGGGTTTTAAGATTTTAGGAGCTTCCGGTGCCTGATATGAAGAGCCAGGGCTCATTAATATTCCTTGGGCTGCCATGCCAACTCGAGGAACACTGCCAGATTGCATCTCCAATGCCCACTTGCTCTCTGGATGTCCTACTCCGCCCATCACATAGCGTCTGGTTGACAGAGCTCCTGAAATACTTGCAATGCGACCCAAACCAAAATCTGCCACATATGGTTCCATGTTTAAGCCCAAAAGAATATTGGTGGGCTTCACATCTCCATGGAGATATTTCTTGGGGCTACACTCATGAATATGAGTCAAACCTTTAGCAACACCTTTTGCAATTTTCAGACGAGCAGCCCATAATAGAGGTGAAGTAACAGCACTTTTTCCTGTGTCGATGCAAAGTATCATCCTTATATTAGAATTGATAGCATATGTACATATTACCATGCAATAAAACACAGAAACTGCTCTACAGTAAACACTAATGTGTAAGATGTGGTGCAAAATTTATCAGTTAAATGTAGACCTTATAGTTAGGTACATATTCGATGAAAAAAATGAGTAAATTTTAATTTTCACATTTGTAATTAGGATGAGGAAATAGTACATTACCATGCAATGCATTGGCTAGCGTGCCATTAGGAATGTAATCATAGATGAGTAGTTTCTCCTCTACAGACCAGTAGTATGCCCTAAGAGTAACTATGTTGGGGTGGCGAACCCGTCCTATAGCTTCCACTTCTACTTGAAAATCTTTGAATCTCTGAGAACCTCCTTCCCCAAGCCTCCTCACAGCCAATGTGAGCCCATCTTCCAACACAACCTTGTATAAAATACCCACACTACTCTTGCCCAACACGAACGCAGAGGCCCTTAGAAGCTCATCCAGATCATAACTAACCTGACCATCCAATGCGACAAGGTCTAGATGCTCCACATTCTCTGAGTAGGCTTCAGAGCCCTCCCTCCTACTAAGGCAAAGACAACCTAATCTTCTTCCTCCACTGGACGATTCTTCCTTTGCAGATTCTTTGTCTTGGCATGAAGTGGCTCTCCAGTAGCAGCAAAGAAAAATCAAACTTACCAAAACTAAACCTAAAACATCCCCAACCACAATGGCCAGAATTGCACCTTTGCTCAGGGTTTTGCTTTTGGTGACTGTTTTCATTGATGGAGTTGTGTGTGATGGGGTTAAACTAGGTAGATTAGGAATGCCAGTCGACGATGGAGGTGTTGAGCATGGTTTTCTCAGTGGGAGCCCACACAGACCAGGGTTTCCAACAAATGCTGTTGGGCCCTGATTAGCAAGGGCTCCATTCTCAGGAATTGCTCCACTCAACTTATTGTAAGTGAGATCTATGCTTACCTTTTCAGGCAGGCTACCAAGACTTGAAGGAACCGAGCCTGAGAGGAAATTGTTGGAAAGCTTTAAAGTGCCTTGAAGATGGGATAGGTTACCAAGATCGGGAG
This sequence comes from Sequoiadendron giganteum, assembly GCA_007115665.2. Lineage (NCBI taxonomy): Eukaryota > Viridiplantae > Streptophyta > Pinopsida > Cupressales > Cupressaceae > Sequoiadendron > Sequoiadendron giganteum. The sequence goes on along the minus strand of CM021109.1, from coordinate 338,770,791 downwards.
GAATGGATCCGTTCAGGAGATTGAATGATAAATCCAACTGTTGGAGAAAAGTGAGACTGTTACCAATTCCTCCAGGAATTGGTCCAGTGAAGTTGTTGTTGTTCAATAGCAGCCTTCTCAATCTATTGCAGTTGTTGATTGAAGAAGGGATAGCCCCCACAAATGAATTTTGCGATACGTCAAGGACTTCAAGATACCTGAGTTTCCCTACTTGCTGGGGCAATGGACCACTGAGAAAATTCCCGTTTAGAATCAAAGTCTGCAGGCCTCCTAATTGAAAAAGCTCCAGAGGCAAGCTCCCATTAAAGCCGTTGTGTCTGAGATTGAGACGGCGGAGGAAAACAAGAGATCCCAGAACAGATGGGATGATGCCCACGAGATGCCTCTTGGGAATATTCACCCCCACAACACGACCTTCCTTCTCGTTGCCCCCAATCTGACTGCAAGTTACCCCAGTCCATGCACAGGGGCTCTCATCAGAAGCATTCCAGTTGCCTAACGCATTATCTGGGTCTTGCACTATGGCGGTCTTGAATGCAATCAGTGCAACGCCATCCTTGTTTATACTCAACGCATTCTCGAATCTCATGTGTAAGATAACAACCCACACGAACAGTTTTCTTATGAATCCGCACGCCATTCCTTACTGCCTTTATCCTCTCTCTATCTCAATATTAGAGCAACACCTGCACAACAATAAAACCCACAAGGACGCTAAAAACAAGAGTAAAAATTTGGGGTTTGATTTGTAGAACACGGCAACATTAGAAGCTATACTCAAAACGGGCAAACAGAAGGCCATAAATGCCTCCACTATGAAAAGAAGGTAAATACAGGGCCAATGCATGCATTAAGAATCTTATTAAAAGTGGAAATCACTGGCGTCCTACCAGAGTCGGTAAACAGGCCATTCCTCATTCTCCTTGTTGAGTGAGTCTTTCACAGCAGCAAGCCATCATGTTTCCTTAGCTTTCTTAGCTACCTCTAATAGTAGAGCAACTTTCTATAATCACTACACTAGATTCAACTTGTTCTACAGATGTGTCAGATTCTCGATGATAACATACATACAAACCTGAAAGCGCTGTTGATCTCAGATCATGGCATGTTGGTGCGGATCTAACAACGGTTGTCCATCACTTTTTCTCTGCTGTCAATTTTAGTGTGTGCTAGCCGTTTGCAACCCACTTTATCTGCAGTATTTCGTTTTTTAATGCGTTCATTCTTTTCTCCACTACTTATAGCGCTTCAAGGATAACACTCAAATCTATTTTTTAGTTGAGGGGCTAAAAAGGCTAGGCATTGGATATAGCCTATGGATGTTTCTTTGTTTTTAACACATTCAGACTGTGCTGTCCACCACGCTCTGCACATGTGTACAAAGTCTATTCCAAAGACCAATATGTACGTATACACACTGTTTATATTCTTTTTAGGCATCGCACACTTGGAAACGACAAAACCCTCCGGACGGAGAGAAGAATTACTCCTATCACTGGAGAGTCATATAAGAAGAATAAGAACGCATCACATTAAACAAATGGTGGGGGCCGAGTCGAGAGTCCAGACATCTGACACAGACCACAGGCACGGTCATCATTACTGTAGCTTGTTTTTTCCAAGTGTTCCCGAGCAAGACAGACTACCAACACCCAAAGATACCTACCATCTAGCGAAGCGTATATACAAACCTAATGTTCTTTAACTGGTATAGAACCTCTTCACGTACCATGCTGTTGTGCTTGAAATTGAGAAATGAATTGCTCACATTCTAAATCAAAATTGCATTTTTGTAATGGTGAGAATTGGATACTCATGTCTTTTTTTTTATAATAGTTGTAAAAAAACTTTAGCTCTTACATCTTAATTTTGTATTCACGATGGCAAATCACTTTCAATTTTGTATTGATGATCTAAATCATTTTGGGATTTTTTTTTACAACGGTTTATTTGACAAGGTCATTGGGTTACTTGACAAGGTCCTTATTTATAATTAAGGTTTTAGGTCCATAACACCAAGTATGATATCATATCAGCTTGATTTTTGTTGAGTTATTAAAAAAGAGTGGACGGGTAGTAATGTTTTAAGTCATATTTTATTGGTGCATTCATGTGATGTCAAAATATGTGTTGCTTGTTAATTCTAAGTAATACATTTCATTCAATTATGAGTACTCCAATCAACACTAACAACTTTAAAGTGACAATTACTAGTACTATAATATTATAAATATTGGGAATTAAATTAGCAAATGTTATAACAAGTATTGGAACACATTGGATCCTCCCCTAATGTATTTTTATTTTAGCATATTACTATATTTTGAAGTTTTATTTATATATTTTTGAAATTTTGATTGTGAGTTTTAAATTTTATTGTTTTGCCTTAGATTAGATCATGTAGATATGAATTTAACTTAATCATTTTTTCATTCACTGATCTAAATTTTTAAAACATTCAAACTTAAATTTAAAGAAAAATTATCATTTTTTTCTTAATTATTGTTTAGAATCAATGTAATTCATTCTAGTTGATTTGTATGTTATATTATTGTCGTAAGGGGGGAATAAAGCATTAGGAAAACAAAGCAAATGAATCAAACTAACTTAATTCAAACAAGATTAAATTTCATCCATACTCATGAAATGAAGCTCTAAAATGATGAACTCAAACAATTTAATCCTAAGATAACATAAACTGAATTCAAAACTTTAAAACATATACCATCCCATGTTGGAGTTGTGTTTGTATTGACGTTTGGATGTCGGATTGCTCGATTCAATACAAAGCATCCATTGTTGTTGTTGCAAAAGCTTCAATTCGTGTTTGGTAATGGTGAACTAGAATGTGAGGATAGAAATTCTCAAGTGTGTTCAAGAATCAGTTGTGCAATGCTTTGCTGTGTGAATTCTAGATGATTTGTGAGAAGGAAGAGGTTTATTTTAAAGATTTCTTGTTTCGAGATGAATGACCAAGATTTCGTAGTAAAAGATCTTGATCAACAGTTGAGAACTGTTAAGAGTAATTAGATTGGAAAGATTAGTGGATTTAGATTGCATAATCGATGTGATTAGGAAATTAGGTTAAGCGGTTAGTGGAATTGAGGAAATAGATTGAGAGGTTAGTGGGATTGAAGAATAGATGAGTTAGTCAACTGTTTAGAGTAAGAAATCAGTGGTCGTGATTTGCTCAATCATAAAAGGGGTGAAGATAAGTAATTAATTGAATTAATTAATTAGTATTTTGAATTTGAATGTGCAAGTTATGTTTGACTTTAACAAATAAAGTTGTATTTGTTTGTTGACTATTTTGAATGATGTTGAATGCATTTGAATAATAAATTTAATTATTCAGGTTTAGAAAGGGGGAAGTGATTTAATTAAACTATTAAGTAAGAACAATTTAATTTATTTAGAAGAATAGGGTATATTAGTGACATAATTAAATAACTTGCTTTAATTTAATTAATCGGGAGGAATAAAGGTTAGATTAATGATAATATAGTGAATTAATTAAATAATTAAAGATTATTCAATTAATATAAGAAAATAGGGTTTTTTGATGTAAATGATGTGAAATGTAGTGATATTAATGATAACGATGTTGATGATGAAAAAATATCATTCAGGATGTGTGATATGTGTTAGGTCATTTTTACATGTCTACATCTTGCCCCTCTTTGAGACAAAGTATTGGTTGATTTGTTTCAAAGAATTCGATGTTAAGATCAAGATTTGAAATTTTTTACATGCCACTATGCCTTGGTAGTCAGTGGAAAGATAGTACGATGTTGGGCTACCCCCTCGAGAGGTTGGTAAAAAAAATTATTTTGGGGGTCAGGCTTGCGACAAGGCTTGAAATTGTAGTTTAGATGTGTAGAGGATGAAAAATTAGGCTATAAGGCCTTCGTTTATGATTTAGATGATCCCAAGAGCTCATAATTTTAACCTAGGAGGGTTTCCAAGGTAAAAAATTAGGGTTTGGGGGGTAAAAATAGGAAATTAGGGTTTATTCTTCTCATTTACACTCTTTGCCCTTAGTGACTTCTTGTCTCTGGAGATCCTGCTTTGACGATTGTCAATTCGCGATGTTGAAGATTCTAGGTGCCCCACATCGTGCAGAGGTGATCTGTGACTTCAAGAGGCCAACTGGCGTAGGTGTCACGGTATGTATCTCTTTCGTTCTTGTTTTCATCTTTTCATTTTCGTGTAATTAATGTTAGAAATCATTTTTAGCAATAGTAGTAATTTCATGAAATTTTTGCTTTTGCCTCGATTTAACCGCTATTGCTATTTTCATTTGTGTCACTTTTGATTTTCTTTATAGCTATTGTGTTTTCTATACACTATTGAAAAATCCATTCGCTTTTGATTATCGCTTTTGAAAAACTTTTGTGCTATTATCTTTTTACTTGTGAATTGACCGCTTTTGTTAATTTTGTGCACTATTGAAAAACTTGGCCACTTTTTCTATTTTTAACGTTATTGCTAAAAACAAGGCCGCTATTGCATTTCTTAACCGCTATTGTAAAAAAAGTGACTGTTATTGTCAATTTTGAAAGTTTTAACCAATTTGTTTACAGTCTTAGGTTTTTGATGTGATTTTGCAACAAACTCTTATGTCATGGGTTGAATGTTTGCATGAAGTTCTCTAACCAATTTATTTTAGAGAGTGATGGTCGTGGCAATTGTTTGACCTAATTGCTAGTTTCTTCGAGGTGGAGCGAGATTTCTTAGACATTGTGGGCCTATGATATATATACTACATGATAAAGATTCAGCGTCATAGGGTGATGATGATCACCCCTGTAGAGAGATGGCACTCTGAGTCATCATTGTTTCATTTGTCGACTGGCAAGGCAACTATCACTTTGGAGGATTTTTAGAGCATTCTTTGTATTCCTATTCACAAGGAGCTTGTGACCTGCGATGTTGGACAAGGTACCCGTGCTATGCAACGAGTTCTCAGTGTTAGACGTCTTCAGGTGGTAGACTCGAAGATAGACTTGTCTCCCTTTGTTGACAACGTCAATCCCATTTCTATGGTCCTATGTGGTTTGATCTTGGGGATCATGGTACCTAATCAGAGAGGTAGACAGTTTCCTATTGGTTGGGGCATTTGTATTAAGGAGATGATGGAGCACAGTATGAGGTATGCATGGGGCCCATGTCTCTTGGCACACTTATATAGAGATATGCACGAGGTAGCTTATCGGGGAGGTAGTTTTATCTCTACTGGTATGAAATTGTTGCACATATGGGTTTGAGAGCACATCTTAGTGACTAGACTAGATGGCATGATGGATCAGGTTCCAGAGGATCCATATTCATGTAGATATTCATATTTTATGCACTATACCTAGCTTAGTCGGCTATCTTATTAGTGTCACATGTTTGATGACATTCCTGCATTTATTTAGAGACCATGGTTAGGTTGTGAGGCTTGGCATGATGACGTGGAGCTACTCCCTTACTGTCAACATACATGATGGTTGATCACTCGTGTAAATTATCTTCTTGAGAATCACCTACCAAATCAGGTTCTCTATCAGTTTGGAGAGTGGTAGACATGGTCTGGAGATGACTATCATGCTCATTTCAGGAGGACATCCCGAGAGGTTAGGGTTTGGGGGCCACAAGCCTCATCTACAGATGTTTTTGAGTTCTGATGACTTGCCCCGTTTGGATGGGGCTAGGTAGTAGGTTTGGTAGACATTGGTATGACACGTGAGTATGATCAATGGTGGGCTTGTTGGGTTCCTCTTCATTTTATAGATCTTACTGGTACTGGGCCAGTCATAGGGAGAGCTGGTGTGACTAGTTGTAGGGGCAAGAAATAGTGGCTAAGGATCTCTATTGAGTAGTTGGATAGAGTAGGACATGATGGATAGTAGGACTAGTAGGATGGACGGTAGCCTGATCCGATGTAGTAGGATCACCAAGTGGCACAAGGTCCTCCCCCACCTGGGAATGCAACAACAATAGCATAGATAGCCCAACTGGCTGCAAATAGGGATGCTCGGGTCCTTGAGAGGGATGCAAAGGTTGTTCAAAGGTAGGTGACCAAGGCACAAGTTTTTGTCCTTCTTGTAGAGCGAGATGGATTCTGATAGGAGAGGGATGTGCTAAGGCAGGAGCTTGCTACAAAGCAGTAGAAGAGACTAGCTACAGAGATTTCAGTTACCTCCTCAATTCCCCTTGCTCAATACCAGGCCGAGTGAGATCGGTTGCTACAGAGATGTACCTATTACTAGACGCTCTATGAGACCTTCATTCCCATATCATAGAGATGGTCTCATTTTGGAGAGCCGAGTATTTAGATAGGTGCAGAGAAAGGTGGTCAATTGGTTAGGCAGGATCGTTAGTATGTAGTCATCCCTCATCCATCTCGCCATTAGAGCCAAGAGTAGTTGAGATCCCCACCACGAGATGGCCAGTAGGGCTAAGGTTACTTGATCATTATATGATTTTCATTGTTCCAAAGACTTTGTGTAGACATGATTTTTGTATATATATTCATCAGCCCAGTTGAGGCCTCATATATATGCAATTTTTTGTATATTATATCACACATGTTACTTGATGATGTATCTGGCATTCTCATTTTTGATGATATATGAGATATACCATGTTTTGATTTGGCTTTATTATGTGTTTATAAGATGATTTATGGATAATGATGTATACATGCTCATGTTTTGTACTTTTTTGATGTATGCGTATGATATGGATGGATGTATGATTTGTGTATCTATGTGATGGATGATGATATATGATAAATGATGATTTATTATGGATGATGATATCTTATGTATGTGATGGATAATTATACATGATGTGTGATTTTTTATTGTTTTATTATGGTCATGATATGTACTAATGAATTTGTGGATGGAGGATGTATGTGGTACTAATGATATTGTGATGCAGGATAGTGTTGTTAGTTAGAAGAAGTGTTTGATGATTTAGAGAGGGATAGAAATTTGATGTTGTTAGTTACTAATGAGTTTTACTTTTTCTTTCATAGAGGCTTTGTATCTTTTAGCAATCCTTTTTGATGTAGCAAACAAATACGATTGATGAGTTTTGCTTTTTCTTTCATAGAGGCTTTGTATCTTTTAGCAATCCTTTTTGATGTAGCAAACAAATACGATACACTAGTGTATTACTAACCGAGGTGGCTTTGTATCCATTGCGTGGAATTTTGACTCGACACACAAAGAATATTCTTACTCCTACCAGACATACGAAAACCCTATTAGAGTATATGGTTGAGTTGTGTTAAAAAATTTCACAGTAGTTACATAGAGAGGTATGAAGTACCTAACATGCAAATGCTACACGAATTGCCTCAAAACAACTTCCATACACAAAATAAAACAAGTATTTGTTGTTGTAGTATGACAAAAACACCTAGCAAACAAAATAAACATAAATCGACAGTTAATGCCCCCATTCCTTCTTCTCTAAATCTTTATGGACATCCTTGAGAGATCCTGGGAATGTGGTATTAAGATAAATCAAAAAGATAAGACTATAAAAAGATAAATAATGTTGCAGTATCACTTGCCATAGTTGTGTTGATGTTTCATGATGAAATCCATAGATGATGTCTATTGTATGAATGTTGTATCCGTTAAGACTCATGTTTTAGGATTGTTGATAATGATTTTCAAATAGGTATGGTAGTCTATACTTAGGCATTGTTTTCTCTTGATTATGATCTAATTGTTTCAATCTTCACTTTGATTTTTTTTTTTATGTTTATTTTGCTTGTTGATTACTTTTTCAAAGGGTGAAGGTGATGTTTGTTTATTGCAAATGAAAAGTTTATTGCATATAAGTGATAATGGAGATAGGCCCTTTTGTAATTTTTTGATTATTTGATGTTGTTTTTGTTGTTAAATAGGGCGACCTAAAGGGACTGACCTAGTGTCTCAGGGGCTAATCTTTGATTAGCCTTGCCTACGTGATGAATGCAAAGACATTGTAGTTTGACTCTATTGATTGACATTGTTTTTGGAGTTTCTTAACATTTTATGAATGTTTTGGATTGTTGATAAGATATTTGAATGTTTTCTTTTTTTTTGGGGGGGGGACTAACCTAGGGCCTCGGGGGCTCATTAGTTATGATGGCCTTGTCTATGTTGTACATGCAGAGGCTCGTCATTTGCTTGTTTGAGAGGAGTATGTTTTGGACTTTTCTAATTTTTCAAATGTTTTTTGAATTTTTTATTAAGTTTAAAGACCATTGTGGACACCTAAGGGGATTGACATAAGGCCTTGGGGGTTGATCAAAGATTATCCTTTCCTATGTTATACATGTAGAGACCACATAGTTCGACTAGTGTTGACTCAAAGCATAAAATGTTTTTTTGGTTTTTGATGTTTTTGGTCTTGTTTTGATTTTGTTTGTTTTTTAGATGTTTTTGAATTTGATAGTTTTCGATCATGATGGGATTTACAAGGATCCAATCACTACTAGTTTTGAGAAGTTACCCCTAGTTCGAGACAAGATTACCTTTATTAGGGGAGATGGATTTTGATGGTGCAACAAGGTTCAACACTTGATTAGTCATCAAGCCATGATTTTTTTACATGTTTTATTATTGGACGAATGGGGTAGATGCTTTAGATACTAGTATTGATAGATAAAGATGCAGGTTTTATTCAAATGTAGTGTCTGTTTACTAGGTTTTCACTACGATACATGTCTTAGAAGTGCCACAGAGTGGTTTTCACATAAAAAAACATTTTATTTCTCTTACAGTTTTATTGTTTTTTTTATTTTTTAGCTTTTTTTTGCTTAGGATACTTTGATGCACTCAAGTAAAAAACATTTTGAGAAGGATGTTATTTAGAGTTTCATCTAAAGGTTCTCCTTTCAGAGTAGCCAACTATAAGATCCAAATTTATATCTTGCTATGATGACGAAAGGACCTAATAAGTTTGGTTCAAATTTCCCCTTCCCATCCTGATTCAGATGGATCTTTTGATTCTCTTTTAGTACTAAGTCACCAACTTGAAAGATATTTTTTATCTTTTTGTTGTAGCTTTGTTTGAGCCGATTCTAATAAATCTAGAGATGATTTAACGTGCTCAAACAACTTTCATATAAGAGTTCCAACTCATTCAATCTGGACACTCGATATTCCTCATTGCTGACCATACCTTTCAGGGATTCTCGCAGTGAGGGGAATTCAACTTCAATAGGTAAGATCACTTCAGATTCGTAGACTAAGGAAAAAGGTGTGACACTTGTAGGTTTTGCAAATGCTAGTTTGGTAAGCCCATTGGGTTGGGTTTAGCTGTAAGTGCTAATCACGGTTGATGTCATTAATAGAAAAATGATTTTATTGGATGCTTCAGCCTAACCATTTTGTTGGGGATAGAAGGGCATTAAGAAGTGATGTTGGATAGAAAACTTTGAACAAATCTCATGTACATCTTAGTTCTTGAATGGTGTTATGTTGTTTGTTATGATAGTTTGGGGAATTCCATATCGGTAGATGATATAATTCAAGATAAACTTGGATATATGTTTTCCTATGATGTACGCTAATGTAATTGCTTCTATCCACTTTGTGATGTATTCAGTTGTTGTGATAATGAACTTATGCCCATTGGATGAAGCAGGAGATATCCTACCTATCAAGCCTAGTCCCCACTACAAAAAATTCCATAGTGTTGTTATAGGTCTCAGTTCTTGTGCCTATGCGTGAACAAGATCATTGTGTTTTTAACATTGGCAACATCTCCTTGAGAAATGGATGGATTCATGTTCCATTGAGGGCCAATAATACCCTATTCTTAGCAATTTATGTACTAGATTAGGTCTACTAGATTGAGACCCACAAATACCTTCATGCACTTCTTGTAAAGTGGTTTGCACTTCTTCCACGTTGAGACATCGAAGTAATGTTTCATCTAGACTTCGTCTGTATAGGGTATCTCCTAAGATGGTGAATTAGGATGTTCTATGGACAAATGTTTTCTTTTGGTTTGTTGTTAATTCAAGAGGTATGATACCATGTTGGATATAGTCAAATGTGTCTTGGTACCATGGTGAGTTAAGACCAACAACATCACAAACAAGTTCTAATTCTGGGATATTGAATGCCAGTATAAGGAGTTGTTCCACAAGGAATTTGTATTTAGGAATGTTTTGTGGAATGTTGAGAAGTGAACCTATTGTCTCCATAGCGTCAACTACTCTGTTGTTGATCATGGGAACCTGTTCAAAGGTGATGATGACAAAGTATTGTTTGAAATTGTCCACCATTATTTTATATGGCATTAGCTTGGCATCCTTTGTTTGATATTCATCATTTACCTATTTGATGACTAGCTAGGAGTCTCCATAGACTTGTAGTTCCTTTATCCTCCATTCTATGGCCATCTTCAATCCTATAATTAGCGCTTCGTATTCAGAGATATTATTGGTACATGGAAAATAAATCTTGTAAGCCTTAGGTATAGTATCTCCCTGTGACCAATGACATAGTATAGGTTAACTACACTTGATCCATATGGATTCGAAGCATACTTAAACCACTAAGAATCAATCCCAATAAGATCATTTAATGTAAATAAAGAAAAGAAGCCATTAAAACTAACATTCTAAAACATGAAATATTGATAAACATATACTCTAAGACATTGAAAATTATCCTATTAGAGGAGTGGTTGTGCATTGATGTGGAATGGTGACCCTTTCCCAATCCCTTGGATAATGATCTTGTTTCAATCATTTTTATTAAGGAAAACTGATGAAATCGATGAGAGATATATGTGAATCATGATGAAAGCTATTTTAACATATGATAAAAGCTACGATGATCGATGTGAGTGTATGCAAAGCTATTCTAAATGTATGCAAGATTCGAAAGATTAAAGGCCTAGTTTCAAAATATATTCAATGGATCGAACTAAGTTACCATGGAAGCCATTAATGGATGATCTAAGATAATAATGCATGTAAATTAACCTAAAATGCCTTTAAAACATGAGACATGGATGCAAGATGAGATTGATTTTCAACAGCATAAGTTTTCTCTAAAAAGGTGGATCCCTATTCAATAGATGCAAGGTCTATTTATAGAATAGGCAAAATGAAACTGATGGTCAAGATTGAATGAATCAATCAATGGTTAGGATGGAAAGACGATGGAGGCATGGATCATGGATTCCCATCAAAGGTTGAGAATGCAAGTTGATTTTTAATCAAGGGCTCACAATGATGCAAAGAAGCACACTTTCAAAACTTGCTCAGGAAGGTTGTCGAAAGTTTGTTACAAGGAAGAATATTCCTTTTTTCAAATGAGTGAAGAAGGAAAGAATATTCTATGAGAATATTCCCTTTTTGGAGGAAAATTAGCATTTAGTAATTAAAACAAAATTTTAATTTGCAAAAGGGAAAGGAATATTCCCTTTTAAAGGAATGTGCAAAGGAGGAATATTCCCTTGCAAGTGGGAGAGTTAGAATTAGTTAGTAATTTGATAATTAAAGCAAGTTTCAATTATGCAAATTAGGGGAATCTAGGGTATTCATTAAATAATTAACTTATTTAATAAAAAGGGATCAAAATGATATTTAATTAAATAATTAAGATTATTTAATTTAAATGAGAGGATTCAAAGTGTTAAATTAAATATTTTGATTTACTCCAATTTAACATGATGAAAGGTTAGCATGAAAGGGGTAGGAATTAACCTAATTAGATTAATCAGATTAATAGATGAAAATGATGTGATTAATTAAATAGCTAGGCTAATTTAATCAATAAGTGAAAAGAGGATGGGTTTTAGGATGAAATGGTGTTAGTATATCAGATTTGAGTGTGTGATATCATTCAAGACATTTTTAAGTGTCTACATTTTTCCCCTCTTTCAAGCGAGGTACTTGTTACGTTGGTTCAAAGACTGACGCTTTTCAGTTTAATGTTGTTGATCAGATCAATTTTTTTAAAATTCCTAATTTTTGGATGCCCCATTGTTTCCCCAGCGGAAGGAATAAGGTGGTTCCTTGCCCCCTCGAGAGATTAGGCAAAAGTTTTGAATTATGGGTTGATCTCTCGATAAAGGTAAAATAGAGGTTTGGGTGTCAAAACATGCCTTGGGATGCCAAAAATGGCTCAAAATATGTCACGAAGCACAAACGTATGTAAAATAGGTCAAAAACCTAGCTTCACTCTCAAATTGGGGCAAAAAACCCTAATTTTTAGGTTTAAATATGTGATAAAGGGTCACTTTCAACTCATTTGTGCATTCGCACTTGAGAGAATTGCTACATTTTGAGCTCTAACCTCCTAAAAAAATGGCGCAACGCATGCTCCCATGACACATTTCAGATCAGATTCGAGAGTACCTGAGGCCTCTAGGTGTAGGATCAACGATATGCAATGATAGGCCAAAATTGAGGCAAAGAATAAACTCGACTCAACTTGGTCTTAAATGTCAATCCGGTGATTGTAAGCTTGTGAAAGGTATCGTGGAAATCTGCACAAGGGTTGAGAGTTGTGAGATGAGTGGTTATGAATGCAACCTATGAAAATAAACTTACAAAAAATCAAAATAATTTTGGTGACAGGAACTGTCACTTCCTGGCAACATAAACTATTTATTATATTCAGGATATAGGAACTATGCAGAAATTATGATAGTAAATTTTGAAACAAAGATTTAATCAACAAATACCAAAAATGAAAATCATATCAATTAATTCTACAACATGGAAATAAAACACAGATCATTAATACACAAAATATATTAATAAATATCAAACACAAAACCACAATAATGCAAAACGTAACTGACTGAAATCAAAACACACAAACACATACTCTACAAAAAAGAAAATATTTACATTCCATCAACGATTAAAGAGTGGGTGCCCTTCCTCCCAATCATTTGATGGAGATTAAGCTTACAAAACTTTTGAAAGAGCCTTCAAAGTGTTTCTTTTGGTAATAATATTGAATATATTTTATTCCCTTTTGGCTTTCTTAACTCAACTGATATTACATACAAATGTTTATATAGCTTTCATGACGCATAAACAAAAATATGCGTGCAATTTTACAAATCAAGAGTGGAGGTAAATCGATTGGTTAAGGAAATATTTGTGTGGCCTCATGGCCACTTTCCTTAAAAAAATGAACTGATTTCTTAACAATATATTGATATAATGGTTACTAACCAATTTCCCAATAATATAATAATCACACTTTGTTGTCAAAACAATATAACAAAAAATAACTGCGACAATATTGGTACATCAGATTTAATAATTTGGAGAGGAAATTTGGTGTTGTATAGTTGGTGGTTGAATTGTCTCCACCTATGGCACATGGTTGAAGTCGAGCATGTATAAGAGGAAACCGCAACAATAAACATGAGTCATATTTCTATGAAGTAGGTGACATAAGTTCCTGTGAAGAATGTGATAGGAAGTTTGTATGAAGATGAAAAAAATTTGCATGCTGTGAAATATATTTTCCAAGGCTTAAAATGACAACACTTATTAGTAAAGATAATCAATAATTATTTTTCATATTTTATCCCAAAACTATATTAAATATCACTCATATATATTTAATCATATGCAACATAAAATGGTAAAGTGTGATGATAAGATATGGAAATGGAATATGGGAGTGGGATTGAAGGCATATGAAAAAGGCTAAAATGAGGTATAAAATGGGACATAAATGAATCTCATCATGCAATTTAAAACTTTCCTTGCATTTTAACTTTTTAATCTATTTATTAGGCTTTGAAATTTGGTCTAGGTCGGTGTTGCTGTATTGTGACGCTATTTAGAGTTTCAACAATGCTTTTTGCATTTTTAGCAACACCTTTGTGAATGGAAACACACTTTGCGATTTAAAATTAGGATTTCCATTTTTCAAATTGTAATGTGAATGTGATTAGTGATGCTTCACGTGATTTTCAATTTAGAATTAGGGTTTTTAGTTTTCAAATTGTGACGCCAATGTAAATAGCGATGCTAGTTGTGTTTTTAGAATTCGGATGCACATGGCGTTGCTATTTGGAATTTGAATTATGGTGATGCCTTCATAAATGACGACGCTTTTATCATTTTGGGGATAAAAATCTTCAAACTTAGGCAATTTCAATGAAATTTGATGTCGTGCGCTTCATGGATGCATGAGGTTATCCAACCTTTGATGTCTCGCGAGCATTGGCCCACTTTACTTTCCACATTGGATGATTTATCTAAGTTTCAACAAGAGTACCTTAGAGAGATTGGATTGTGGTACGTCGCATACATGCTCATTATGAGGACCCATCTGGCAATGATGACAAAATTATGTGAGCGATGGCACAACGAGACCTCATCCTTTCACTTATCCACCGACAAGGATACATTCACCTTAGAGGATGTATTGTGGATACTATGGTTGTCGATACATGGGGACCATGTGATCTATGATATCGATACAGGATATAATGCCTACCATGAGGTTCTTGGTCAGGACACTATTGTCCTAGCCAACTCACAGATTGACCTTGAGATGTATAGAGGGTGCATACCGATTTTCAAATTGATATTTGGTGCAATTATTTTGGGGTTGGTTGCCCCAGATCGACAGAGCAAAGGGTTCAGTCTCAGATGGGGGTTGGCCTAGTACTAGATGATTTTTCAGGAGGACTCTATATGCATGGGGGCCAGTGATGCTGGCCTCACTTTCTCATGATATTCGCAAGTTTTTTTATTGTAATGGCAGGGCGATTGGTGTAGGAGTCACACTCTTGTACATATGGGCATGGGAGCATATTGTCATGCTTTGATCGATTTTTCATATGGTTGATGTGGACCCAAATGATCCAGTTGTATGGAGATATAGAGGGGCCATCACTCTGGAACATAGAGGCCATCTTGGTATTCCCTTTTGGAGGAGAGTGATTGATGATATGATAGTGTTCAAATGGTAATCATGGCTACAAAATGGCGCCATGGTATGATGATGTGCAACAACTCTTCTTTGCTTGCTAGACCTATTACATGCAGGGTCGGGAGCATATGATGATTGAGTGGTACTTGTCGGATAGGTTAGCCAGAAAATTTGGCGAGAGGCAGGATAGTCTTGATGAATAGTATACTGCCATTTTTGCTAGATCAGCTTGAGAGTTGACCTCAGGGTCGACGATACCGCCTTATGAGGTCATCGAGGGTTTCAAATAGCTCATTACTAGAACATGGGCCTATGATCAGGGGCAGGTCGATGCTCAAACTACACCTGCATATGATGCTTGGTTTGTGCCCCCTCCCAAACTTACAAATCCAACAGGCATTCCTCCTCGAGGGAGGCCGAGAGGGAGGGAGGTAGAGGACAAGATCAACAACATGATGGGCAAGGCAGAGGATAGGATGCCTAGGATGGCCAACAACATGATGGGAAGGTCCCTAGTGCACCTCCACCACCACCTCCACTACACCAACAACCACCCACACGACAACCACCTCCGGGGCTAAATCCCTGAGATGTTCAGATACATCAGTTGAGACAGTAGTTGTAGGTTGTGATGGCTGAGCGAGATCAAGCTCGACAACAAGTTCTAGCACTAATGATAGAGAGATATCATGAGCACCAACTTATGTAGACCTTTGATATTCAATTTTCACAGGAGGTCACCTGACAATAGTAGTTAGAGGTTGTCTCTCAACATCAGTCTTAGTAGGCACAAGGGCTAGTTGGATAGACAGTGTCAGCTCAGATGTATGGGTTGGCAAGGGAGGAGGTGGCATATTGGTAGACATTGTATTATAGAGACATCCCCCATGTCATCAATGACCCGATTTTGAGCATCAAAGTTAGGTGTAGCCGAGTGCCTCCACCTAGATCAGGCAGCCAAAGTAGCTCGAAGATGGTGATTGGGCCAGCGAGGGATAAACCTCTCTTGATTTTGCAGACACCTTTTTGTTGTATAGCCTGATCATTTATACAAACATACATTCATAGGCTCATTTTTTATAGCCTCTTTTATATTGTATAGTTTGATGATATTCATACACATTGATTCAAATATTGTATCATGACAGTCATTTTTTGATATATATGTGATGAGATAGTTTCATGATGTGACATGTCTTTATTTTATGCTTTATGGATGTATGGATGCAAATGTTCATGTGGTGGATGCATATCTTTATTTATGTTTATGCGATATGTGATGATGTAATGTTTATGATATGCAATTTTCATGATATGGATGCAGTGCAATGGATGTGTTATCTTATTTTTCAGTATCTTTGTATGATATGTTATGACATGGTATGATATGCAGATGATATGATATGCTTATGCATGATGTATGGATGGATGCATTTCTTTTTGTGTATTTTTCCCATATGATTTATGATGTCATGATGCATGTATGTGGATGCATATAGATGCATATATGGATGATGCTTATGGTATGGATGTTACGAATATTTACTCCATGGATTAAGATAATTAGAATAACAAATCTATATTTTTCAAAACAACTTAAATGATAATGATGATGTAGCGGATTATGTCTTTCATTATTATGATGATATGCTATGATGATGCGAGATGTATGCATGTTGATAATTTTGTGGATGCAGGATGATATGTTTGTTGACTATCATGATACTAGGTTAGTATGGAAAGAGGATGGAAGCATAAAATGATTTGACCATTGATTTTGAGATTGATTCAAAAATTCTAACAAGTCCATGATCCACCGAGACTATTAGATATAGTGATGAGATGGGTGATTTCGCTGATATCTTGGGATTGGGATTTTCCATCATTCCTTATGTTTGATATAGCACACATACACGATGTATTTGGGTATTGATAACTAGGATGGAGTTGCATCCAATGACATGGACTTTCACTTCGCAAATAGATAGGATAGTTCTTGTTCACATCTTGACATACAAAAACCTTGTCAGAATGTAGTTTAGAAGCTTAGTATATATCAGACCAAAGCATACACAATAGTCAACAATCCACTCTAAACAACCGCCCCACACACAACTAAGCAAGTATGCACCAATATTATTTTACAATAATACCCACAAGAATAGCAAACAAAAGATAATGATCGATGCCCCATTCCTTTCTCTCTAAATCATTGAGACATCATCAAGAGGTCCTCAGAATGGGTCAATAATATAAATCATAAGAAAAGATTAAAGATAAATAGTTAGTTTTACCTATATCTCTTACCAATTTAACATAGCTAAGGTGATTTGTGATGTTGATGTCCGTTTTAAGAAGGATACATCCTAGGACATGTTATCGAATGTTTTGATTAGGACTAAATGTGTGATAAGTTGTTGATACAAACTTTACTGAATCATTTACCTATGATCTAGACTTTAGATTTTGATAATTAGGTTATCAATTTATGCCTTGTGGCACTTATTTTTTATTTGTCTTACCAAAGTTTAAAGATGACGATTGATTTATTAGCGAGATGAGATGGATGGTTTTGGGTTTTTTGGAATATGTTAATGTTTTTGGTATTTTAAAATGTTTTGAGGCTATTTTTGGTCTTTTTGAAAATTTATATGAATTTTTATGTTTCCAAGTTATTTGAGGTTGTTTCGGGTTTTCAATTTTTCCAATGTTTTCATGTTTTTTAATTTTTAAATGTTTTTGTGTTTTTTCTTAGATTTTCGACCAAGAACCTAACCTAAAAGACTATCCTAGGGGCCTTGGAGGCTATCAAAGATGAGTCTTGCTTATGTTATACATGCAAAGATCACATAGTTCGATTGGATTGACTTATTGTTGATGAGAAATGAACACTTGATGAATTATCAGTTTATTATGATGGACTCCTGAAGGATGACTGACCTAGGGTGTCTTGGGAGCACATCAGTGATGGCCTTGCCTACGTTCAAGATCAGAGAAAACATAGTTTGACAAGGTTCTATTTTTGGATTTTTGATGTTTTGATTTGTTTAGGGATTTTTGGCTATACAAGATTTTGATGTTTTTGGATTTTCGTCTATACAAGATTTTGCAAGTTTTTTAGATTTTGATGAGGTTTTATGAATGTTTTAGGATTTTTGATGAGATTTCCAATAACCTTAAGATATACAAGAACCCAATCCAATCCATAATGAATTTCCCCCAATGTTATGCAATAGATTATCTCGATATAGGTAGGACAAGCTGACCTTCAGAATATGCCAAGTAGTACTAAAGGGGATGCGATACTTAACAATATGAAGCTATGATATAGACTTGGATGGGTGATGGAATAAATAAGATGAATGTTGTGATGGATGGATGCAATGCAAAGATAGGATAAAAATCCAAAGAATAGATGGAGGTGCTTTATTTACACAAGGTGCCTGTTTTCCAGGTTTTTACTGAGGTACTTGCCCAAAATGCCACCAAAGTGGTTTTCACTAGAGGATGATTATTTTCTTTATTGTTTTCAATCCTTTTTCTTATTTTATTTTTATTTTTTGGATTTTTGATCATTTTTGGATTTTTTTTATGTTTCCAGATTTACACCCTTCAAGCCTAAGCATAAATTATTTTGAGATGTAGGTTGTTGGTCGATTTCTGCAAGGTTTCACCTTCAAGCATTGATAATTGGTATGCTCCTGGCCCATAGCTTGTTGTGATGAAAAATGGACCTAACCAGTGAGGCTCAAATTTTCTTTTATTGTCCTAATCTGGAAGATTTTTATGATTCTTCTTTAGGACAAGATCCCTTACTTGGAAAGACCAATTGTTGATCTTCTTGTTATAGCTCCATTTTAGTCGATTTTGGTATACTTTCAAGTGATTAAGGGCATCAAGATGATGCTCATACAAGAATTCTAGCTCATTTAGCTAAGATACTTTGTATTCTTCATCAGTGATCAGATTCTGTAGTGGAAGTTTGACCTCAATAGGCAAGATGGCTTCTGATTCGTAGACCAAGGATAAAGGGGTTGAAATTGTAGGTGTGCAAATACTGGCTCAATAGGCCCAAAGGTCAAGATTTAATTGTAGATGCTAGTCACAACCAACTTCATTGACCGTTTTCTTGAGGATTTTCATAATGGTCTTATTTATAACCTCAACTTGACTATTTCCCTAGGGGTAATAAGGGGTAGAGAACCGATGTTGGCTGTTTAATCTTTGACATAGCTCCTTCACATCTTGATTCTTAAAGGGTGTCCTATTTTCAGAGATAAGGGCTTGCAAAACACCATAACGACAAATAAGATAATGCGGGATAAACTTAGTAATTTTTTTTCCCATTATGTAGGTCATAAGAATGGCTTCCACCCATTTGGTAAAGTACTCAGTGGTCGTGATGATGAACTTATGGACATTAGATGAGGTGGGGGTTATTTTTCCTATGAGGTCAAGCCCCCACTGCAAGAAAGGCCAAGGTGTGACCATTGGTTGTAACTCCTAAGCTGGAGCATGAATAAGATCTCCATGTTGTTGACATTGGACACACTTCTGCACATACTGATGAGCTTCTCTTTCCATGGTTGGTCAATAACACCCTCTCCTCAACACTTTCTTAGCTAAAGTCATACCACTAGAATGGGAACCACATATTCCATCATGTAATTCTATTAAGGCAGTCAAGGCTTCCTCTTGGTTGAGACATTATAGTAATGTCCCTTTGATGCTTCGATGGTATTAGGTATCACCTAGGATCATGAATCAGGATGCCATTTTAACAAAGGTCTTTTTAAGGTTGGAGGTGATATCAGATGGGAGGGTTCCTCTGCTACGGTAGGTGAATATATCATGATACCACGAGGAACCAGGACCAATGATTACACATGAAAATTTAGATTCAGGGATATCAAAATCGGGTATGAGAAGTTCTAACAAGAATTCACATTGAAGGACGTTGTGCGACATATCTAACAATGATCCAATTATTGCCATAGCATCTGTTGCTCGGTTGTTCATGTGACAAATCTGCTCAAAAGTTATATCTATGAAAAAGAACTTAAGACTTTCTATCATATTTTTTTGAGTAAGATTATCATCCTTAGTTTGGTAGTTGTCATTGAATTGATCAATAACTAGCTATGAGTCCCCATAAACTTTCAACTCTTGTATTTGCCATTGGACTGCTATCCTTAGACCTATTATTAGGGCTTCATATTATGCAATAGTTAGTACAAGGAAATGATAGTCGGTGTGATTTTGGGATGCAATCACCTTCAGGGGCAATAAAAAGAATACTTGACCCTAATCCATGTTGGGTGAATGATCCATCAAAGTACATTTTCCATTGATCTGATGTATTGACAAGGAACACCGATTCATCAAGAAATTCAAATATCAAAGGGTTCTCTACATAGATAAGTGCTTCTTCCAGTTGGTCTACGGTCACTTGTCCTTTGATTTCCTTGCACTCCATGTACTCTATGTCAAATTTAGTCAATATCATTACCCATTTGGCCATTCACCCAGTGAGGATTGTTTTGGATAATAGGTATTTCAATGGGCCGATCTTTGCAATAAGCTTGATTTAATGCGACAACATGTAATGTATGAAATTTTGTGAAGCAAAAACCATTGCTAAGCATGCTTTCTCAATGGATGAGTAATTCATTTCATAGCCTACCAAGGTCTTGCTGATGTAATAGATGGCTCTTTCCCTTCCATTTTCATCATGTTGTGCTAGAAGAGCACCTAGTGCTGCTGATGTTGCTGAGATATATAGGATTAAATTTTTGTTTGGTATTGTCGGCATGAGCACTGGAGGTGTCAATAGGTATTCCTTGATATGTTGGAAGGCTTTATTGCACTTCTCACCCCACTTATGGGCGGGTGTAAAAATATGGGGAGCCAAAAGTGCCTAATTCAAT
Source organism: Sequoiadendron giganteum (assembly GCA_007115665.2). Classification (NCBI taxonomy): domain Eukaryota; kingdom Viridiplantae; phylum Streptophyta; class Pinopsida; order Cupressales; family Cupressaceae; genus Sequoiadendron; species Sequoiadendron giganteum. The sequence continues at coordinate 338,749,946 of CM021109.1, read as the reverse complement.
TTTTCATCCCAGGATACTGAAAATGAGAGCACGTTATAATGTGTTTGCATTATGGTTTGAATTTAAAAAATGCACATTTTTTAATTAAAAAAATGCACCTTTTTTGAATTCAAAAAAGCATTACCATAACGCAAGCGTGTTATAACGTGCTCACATTTTGGTCTACATTGAATTTTGTTCTTCTCTTTTTTTTCTCTTTCTTCTTGTTATCTTTTAGGGAAACTATATACATAAAACTATAAGTTGACATTTACATATGGAAATTTACCTTCTTATACTTTACGTTATATTTCATATATATAGTTTCAGGATGTTTGAGAGTGGTTTCAGATCTCTAGGAGTTATATTTCAAATTCTAGTTTTTGGAAGATATCACATTTTTTTAGACAGCCAAATTTCAATAATCAACATGTCAAATTTTAGTAATCAGGAGGTCAAATTTTAGTAATCAACAAGTTGTACCATCTTTCTCTCTCTATCTCACTCATTTTGTATCCCTTATGATCTAGACCTCTCTCTCACACTCTCTCGTTCCCTCTATACTTCTATCTATCTAACCTCTCTCTCTCTCCCTCCATCCCTCCCTCCTTTCCTCCTTTCCTCCTTCCCTCTCTAATTTTCTCTATCTCCCCCTCTCTCTCTTTCTCTTCCTTCCACCCACCTTTCCTCTCTACTTCACTCTATATAACCTATCACTCTCTACCTCTCTACCTCTCCCTCCCTCCTCTCTCTCTCTCTAAATCTCTCCACCTTCCTCCTTTCCTCTCTTCCTTCATCCTAACCACCTTCACTCTACTTATCTCTATCTAACCTATCCCTCTTTGCCTATCTCTCACCCTCCCTCCTCTCTCTCTCAATATCTCCACCTTCCTCCTTCTCCCATCTCTCTCCCTCTATCCCTCCCTCCTCCCCTCTCTACTTGTCTCTATCTCTCCCTCCCCCTCCCTCCTCTCTCTATATCTCACCTCTCTCTCCCTCCATACCTCTATGTCTCTATATAATTCTCCCCCCTCCTCCCTCTCTCTATCTCTCCTTCCCTATATAATTATCTCTACTTATCTCCATCTCTACCTCTCCCTCCCTCATTCCCTCTCTCCCAATCTCCCAACCTTCCTCCTTCCCTTTGTGTTTCTGTCTCACACACTCTCTCTCGCTCCCCCATATCTCTCTGTCTCTCCCTCTCTCCCTCTCCCCACCTTCCTCCTCTCCCTATCCTTACCTATATACTTCTCTTTATCTCACCTCTCTCTCTCTATATATCACCTCTCTCTCAATCTTACCTCTCTCTTCCCTCCTCCCACCCACCTTCCCTCTTTAATTCTCTCTGTCTAACATATCCCTCTCTACCTCACTCTATCTCCCTCCCTCCTCTCTCTCAATATCTCCACCTTCCTCCTTCCCCCCTCCCTCTCTCACTTCCCTCCCTCCTCTCTCTATATCGCCTTTCTATCTATCACTTCTCTCCCTCCTTGTCTCTCCATGTTTCTCTCTCTCTTTATATATATCTCTACTTCTCCCTCCCTCCTCCCCCATATCTCTCTCTTTCTCTATGTCATGATTATCTCATCTCTTTCTCTCAGTCTCTGTCTCCTCCTCCTTCCCATCTCTCCTCTCCTGTGTCCATGTCCTTTCCTCTCCTCCTTCCCTCTCTCCTTCCCTCCTGTCTCTATGTTCTCTCTCTCTCCCTCCCCCATATTTCCATCTTTCATTCCTCTCTTCCTTCCACCCTTCCCTCTCTCTCTCTGTCCACCTCTCTCCTTCCTCCCCTCTCTCCATTCATCCATCCTTCCCCTCATCTCTACTATTTATTCCTTCCTTTCATTCACCCCTCAATCCATTTATGTCTTTATCTCTCCTTCCTTATCTCCTTCTCCCTCTCCATCTCTACCTCCCTTCCCTTTCCTCCTCTCTGTCCATTCCTTTCTTTGTTTCTATCTCTCTCTCCACTCTACCTCTCCCTCCCTCCTTCCCTCTATTTCCCTCTCTCTTTCTCTCTCCCTCTCTCTCCATCTCTCTCCATATCTCCCAATCTCCCAACCTTACTCCTTCTCTCTATATTTCTCTCTCTCCCTTACCTATCTTTCTCTCTCATTCCCTCCATCCTTCTCTACTCTCTATCTCACCATTATCTCTCCCTCTCTCTCTATTTAGGGTTTAGGCT
>CM021109.1:338592788-338747765 GCA_007115665.2 Sequoiadendron giganteum | reverse complement strand
AACCTTAAACCTTGAACCATATATCTTAGACACTCAACCTTGAACATTATCCCTCAACTGTAAAATCTCAACCCTCTACTCTATACCCTCAACCATATACTTAAGCCCTAATCCTCGAATCCTCAACACTATACCTTAAACCCTGAAACCTACACCCACAAAACATCATCCCTATACCCTATATAACCTCACCCTTATACCCTAAACCATGAATATTGTGCCTCAACCCTATAATTAAAACCTAAACCATACACTGTCAACTCAAGTCACTCTATGCCTTATACCCTCAATTTATATCATAAACCCTAAACTGAATATCCTAAACCCTAATCTCTATACCTTACACACTTAATATTATACACTCAACAAGCTAAATGTTATCCCTCAACCCTCAACCCTATACCTTAAACCCTAAACCCAAAAACCTCAATCCTCAACCCTATAACCTAAACCCTAAACCTTAAACCCTCAACCCTAAACCTAATACCCTCAACCCTATATCCAATATCCTAAACCCTAATCCCTATACCCTATACACTTAACCCTATACCCCAAACCCTGAACATTATCCCTCAACCCTCAATAATATACCTTAAACCCTAAACCCTACACCTTCAACCCTCATCCCTATACCCTATACCCTATACCCTCAACCTTATAACCTAAACCCTGAACATTATTCCTCAATCCTATACTTAAACTCTAAACCCTACATTCAACCTTGTACCCTAAACCTTAAACCCAAAACCCTCAATCCTAAAACAAATACCCTCAACCCTATACCCAATATTCAAAACCCTAATCTCTATACCCTATACACTTAGCCCTTTACACTTAACCCTATACCTCAACCTTGAACACTATCCCTCAACCCTCAACCCTATACCATAAACTCTAAACTCTACACCCTCAACCCTCATCCCTATACCCTATACCATCAACCTTATACCCTAAAACCTGAACATTATCCCTCAAACCCATACTCTCAACCTTTAACCCTATACCTTATACCCTAAATTGTACAACCTAAACCCAATACACAATATACTAAACCCTAATCCCTATACCCTATACACTTAACCATATACCCGCAACCCTAAACATTATCCCTCAACCCTCAACCCTATACCTTAAACCCTAAACCCTATACCCTACACACTCATCCCTATATCCTATACTTGAAGATTATATCCTCAACCCTAAACCCTGCATTCAACCTTGTACCCTAAACCATAAACCCAAAACCCTCAACCCTAAACCCAATAGCCTCAACCCTATACCCAATATCATAAACCCTAATCCTTATATCCTATACACTTAACCCTATACCCTCAACCTTGAACACTATCCTTCAACCCTCAACCCTATACTTTAAACCCTAAAACCTACACCTTCAATCCTCTTATGTATACCTATACCCTCAACCTTATAACCTAAACCCTAAACATTATCCCTCAACCCTATAATTAAACTCTAAACCCTCATTCAACCTTGTACCCTAAACCCTACATCCTAAACCCTAAACCCTCTATCCTAAACCCAATACCCAATACCTCAAGATTATACCCTAAACCCTAAAAACTATCCCTCACCCTCAACCCTGAACTTTATACCTAAAACCTAAACCCTACATTCAACCTTGTACCCTAAACCCCAAACCCTCAACCATAAACCCAATATCCTCAACCCTATACATAATATCCTAAACCCTATTCCCTATACCTTATAAACTTAACCTTATACCTTCAACCCTATACCTTAAACCATAAACCCTACACCCTCAACCCTCATCCGTATACTTTATACACTTAACCCTCATTTTTCTTCATCCCTCCCTCCTTTCTCTCTTTCTCACCTCTCTTTCTCTCCCTCCCTCTTTCCCTCTCTAATGCCTATACCTAATAAACTTAACCTTATACCCTCAAACCTCAACCCTATACTTAAATCCTCAACCCTACATTCAACCTTGTAACCTAAACCCTCAACCCTCAACACTCAACCCTCAACCCTATAACAAATATCATAAACCCTAATCCTATACCCTATACCCAATATCCTAAACCCTAATGCCTATACCCCATATACTTAACCCTATACCCTCAACCCTGAACACTATCACTCAAACCTCAAACCTATACCTTCAACCCTAAATCCTACACCCTAAACCCTGAACATTATCCATTAACACTATACTTAAACCCTAAACACTATACTCTCAACCCTTAACCATATACCTTATACCCTAAATGCTACACCCTAAATCCTATACCCAATATCCTAAACCCCAATCCCTATACCCTATACACTTTAACCTTATACCCTCAACCCTCAACCCTCAACCCTCAACCCTATATTCAACCTTGTAACCTAAACCCTCAACCCTAAACCCAATACCCTCAACCCTCTACTGAATATCCTAAACCCTAATCCCTAGACCCTATACACTTAACCCTGAACACTATCCCTCAACCCTCAACCCTATACCTTAAACCATCAATCCTACAACCTCATCCCTCATCCCTATAACCTATACCCTCAACCTTACACTTGTTGTCATGAAGGATTGCGCCCTTTAGCCAAGTATGAAACTCAACAATCCTATGCAACATGGGATCAAACTCAGGCTGTGGATGACCTATTATGAGGATGAACCTCTAGATTATGAGCTAGTTCCCCTTTGAATCTCCTAAAAAACCTGATGGATGTGATTAGAAAAGGGATAGAAAGATGCTTTATAAATGTAAATTTAATTCTAGGAGGTGATGCACCAATTATTTGAAATAAAAAAACTAAATCCTTACTTATAACTTTGAATCAAGAGTTGCTAGTTATGATGTTCAGAATTTAGATTTTGCATAAAATCATAAGTATTTCATATGATGGTTTCAATTTTGTTTTTTATTGAAGGTAAAATAAGTTTACACATCAAATTTTTCTCAAAATTGGTTTGACATACCACATGACCTGATTTAATATGAAAAAAATTCAAAATACATTACTTAGATGACGAAGAAAACAAAGGATTTAGATGAACCAAAATGAAAATATACAAGAACATACATCGACAATGCAAAATGAAAGCTCCAAATAGGACCAATAACTCTTTTCTTTATTAATTGCAAAGAAAAAGTTGTTGCTACATGTAAATAAAATGAGCTACAAAACTCTAAGTCTCTCTGCAATGTGCAAGAGAGAGAAAAAAAGAAAGAACTAAGGAAAACACATAAGCTTTCCGTCCTATAATACAAAATTAGACCCAAAGTGCCAAGAGGGGTCAACTACAATCAACTACACTCCAAAATATCTATCTCACAAGAAAAACATAAAAGCCTAATAAAGAGGGCTCATAACTACTCCAATTTGAGCTAATTTAGCTCCAAACTCCCCCTCTCAAGCTGTTTGACCAAAGAGAACTCAAAAAAATAACTTAGTTTGACTTGAAGTCAAAGATAAACACCTCAGTTCCACTCCTCCTATTTTTGCATGATTTTGGGACACGAATAAACTACTTGAACAAATATCAAAGACAATCAGTTATGATTTACTTTAATAAGTGTTATGTGATTGTTTATTCTTGTATTACATGAAAAATATTAAGGTAATTTGTAAAATAACACCTTTAATATTTGTTTACATATTTATTTTTGCTTTAACTTCACACAAAAACATAAGGGATAAATTATCCTTATCACTCTCATAGACTCATCTCTCACTAGGTATTTGGCAAGAAAATTTGAGCATGGCTTAGGTATTAATCATCATACAATTTTATGAAATAAAGGTGAAAAATAACCCAATACTTGGGTTGGCCAGGATTAGGGCTTTCTTTATGAAATTCAAAAGAATCCCTAATTGTGCTCACAAGCTCATTTTGAGTTAATTTTCACATTGTCTGTCAAGTTTCATGTTGTTGCCGCCAAGGGTTTGAAGCTTTCAGGAATTCTCTTGCACAAGTTGAGCTAGGATAGTGTGCTGGTAAGTCACTCTTTTATTCATGAAAATGCTAAGATTTTTCATTTTCCTGAAGGAAATGATGAAAAAACCCTCCTTCCTCTTTATGTGTTTCTTGGAAGCATTACACAAATGTTGTTTCTATTTAAGCTATATCTCGTGCTAGCTTTCTATGTAGGATTTATGATCTCAAGACATCTTTAACTCTCTAATTTGATGCTCATTAATCATTCACCTATTTCTTTTATTATGTATCTGCTAAGATGAATATTCTCATTGACATGTTTAGGTAGAAACACTATAGTCATATGGATAAAAGGCTTTGATAATTTTGGAAATTATTGTCACTATAGTGGGCTGCTCCTAACTTTATGACTGCACAGTCCCTAGAACACGACTGTCAAAAGGTTACATACAAGCTCGCAAAAAGTTATCATTGATTATGTAGACACTTTAAAATGTCCTGAATGATATCATGCACTCGAATCAGGTATACTAACATAATTTCCTCTTGAAATCCTCTTTTTTCTTAATTGATTAAATTAGCCTAGTGATTTAATTAGTTTTGTCATTCACATGTATTAACCTAATTCATCAAATCAGGATAATCCACCCCCTTTCACGCTAACATTTCATCTCATTAAATTAAATAAATCTAAGTATTTAATTTAATTCCCTAAGTATTCTTATTTAATTAAATAACCATAAGCTATTTAATTGAATGTCATTTCACCTTTCCCCCCATTCATTAAATCATTTAATTTAATGAATATCACTTAATTCTTCTAATCCCCTAATTGCATGATTAAAACCTTGTTTAATTAGCAATTATCTAATTAATCCAATTCCTCCCACTTGCAAGGGAATATTCCCTTCCCTTTTGCACAATTAAACTTTGTTTTAATTAGAAAAATATCCTTTTTCCTCACCCATGAATATTCCAAAGAATGTTCTTTCTCCTCCAATCATTTAAGAAAGGGAATATTCTCACAAAGCTTCATGTGCAAGATAGCTTGAAACCTCTTGTGCAAGTTAACTTTTGACCTCTTGTACAAGTCAAAAGTGTGCTTGTTTGGAAGGAATTGGAACCCCTGATTAAATATCATCTTTCATTCTCACTCATTGATGAGAATCCATGATCCATGCCTCCATTTTCCTCCATCCTTGACCGTTGATTAGCTTTTTCAATCTCAACCCTCTATTTTTCATTTGCTTTCCTATAAATAAAGCACTATTTGGAGACAAATGGATCCATTTCTCAACATCAAACTTATGATGTTGAAATCACTCACACTCATACTTTGCATACATTTAGCATATTTTAGTTTAAATTAGTTGCATAATAGCTTAGCTTCCATTAATGGCTTCCATAATGCACCCATTTAGCTAATTAGAGAAATAGGGTTTGAATCTTTTTAGTTTAAATCTCATTTAGATTACCTTAGAAATTGCATATCTGAATCATTTAGCCTAAAATCATGTTAGATTAGCTTTTTCATCATACTCATTTTAGCATAAATAATGTTTTCATTCACATCTCACATATGTTTCATCGATTCTCTTTAATAAAATCAATTAAAAAAAGCTCACTGATCCATGGGATTGGGAAATGGTCATTGTTCCACATCAATACAACACCAATTCCAAAACTTGATAAGTTTTAGATGGGTTAGAGTAGACATTTAAATTCTTTCATAGTTTATAATGTTTAGTTTAGCTTTCATTTGAATGATCTTGTTTAAGATTGAGTATTAGTGGCATGAATATGCTTCGATTCTTCATGGATCAAGTGTAATCAGCCCATACTAATATCCTTGGTCATAGATTCCTTTTTAGCTCTATATTTGACCTTTTTTCATTTTATAAGACTAACCCTTCAAGGCTACCACTAATATGCTTTATGTTGGCTACTACACAGGCTTTTGTTTAGTGCACTAGACTATTATCATCCTTGTCAAGCTTTGCTACTATTTGACTTTGCACCTTTGATTATGGATAATTCTACCTCATGATGGTCATTTGGACCTTGTATGATTGTTCATGAATCCTCTTAAGGTCTGCCCTTGCATTCCAACTCAAACACTATCTTTTATAACTATTGATAGACCTTGAAAATTAGAGATTGTTATGGCATGGATTATTCACATAAGTTGTCCCTACACTGAGTATGCACTAGTTTATTGTCCATTGTTAGCAGGTCTACCACTATTGAATGCTCAAGGAGACCTTCAAGGTGAAATCCTTTTCCATTGACTATCTTGAAGACCTGGCTTATACATTATTATTAATTGTCTTTTTCTCTAGGACTGTCAGTGTTTCATTAGGCTCCAAGGCTATGACTTACCTGCTAATTTGTATGATAATATTATAACTGTACCTACATAGTCAAAAAATAAGTTAAGAAAAATAAGAAGCCCAAAGCTTCTCATGATGATTAGATGATCTTGAATTTTCTTGGATCTTCATGATAATTGTGTATCTGATCTCGAGACACCCTTAACTCTCTGATTTGATGCTTAATAAGAGATAGTGTTGGAAAGAGACACTGCACAAGTCATCTGGTGTTGTCATTGATGGAAACCCTAGTCGATAATCCCATCTGCATCTCGGTAATTGCTTATACCAAAAGCCAGCTTGAAGAAATGTATTATTTGTCAAAGCTAAAATAGGGTATCCAACAGAGTTGTGCATATTGGCTCATACATAATTTTCTATTATCATTTTGTGTTGTGGATGTCAGGGAAGATATTTTGATGTATGGACTATCTTATCTGTGAATCATCGGGGTTCACATTCATTGGTGTGCAAGTTAGAAGATCCGATGTATTGCGTTTCAGTCTATCAATGCAAAAAGGTTGACTAAATGAATGAAGCGTGTTGTGGATCTTCAGGGCATATTTGTTTAAGGTGTTTCATGTTCGAGACATGTTTTTTTGGGTCCTCACTATGTTTTGGCCAACATTGGTTGATTCACATTGACAATTGTCTATGGATTGAGCTGAAAGTTTGTGCACGTTTTATATTTTGTTTAAGCTGACAACAGTTGTTCTAATCTCTAGTGGCGGATATATATAACTGATCATTCATATAATTTTGATATATGTTGCGATGTAATGTGAAAGATAGAAGGTATATTGATCGATTGTGCATAATTTTATTTGAGAAGAACAAAGATTGGTGATCTGAATTAAAGTAGATAGAATTTTAGAGAACAATCCGACAGAGTGTGAATAATGCAAATAATGTGCTTAACTGAAACTATACTCAGGCATCAGCAGATGTTATTTTTATAGTTCATCTATTCCAATAGTTTTTTGGATGCGACTGCAAGATAATGAGTCTTCCTTTGGGAAGAAAACCTTTTGTATTTGAGCAGTGAACTCTAGGTAGTGTGCCTAAATGCATGTGCATTACTTTTGTAAACACTTATATTGAGTATACTCAAATTTTGGATTGACCTCCATCGTGGTTTTTCCCCTAACAGGGTTTCCATGTAAAAATCCTTATGTTATGGTGTTGTGGTTGCTTGTCTTGTGTTCTTACATCTTTCTTTTGATTCAATGCTATAAGTGGATTAAATATTAGGTTAATTATGTTAGATTTTGCAAAAGACTTATTCACCCCCCCTCTCAGTGTTCCTTGATTCCAACAATTGGTATTGGATCCTAGTTCCTCGAAAGAAGTTTAATAGCTTGGGGAAGATTCGAGAAAGTGATTCAATGGATTCTGGCAGTCTTCATCAATAACTTATGGTGGAACTATATGATCTCGATCAATCCAAATCTGAAGTTAGGGAATCTCAAGCAAGCCTCTCGAATGCTGAGAAACTCATTCAGTGATTGAAAGATCAAATCAATAAGTCTAGAGAAAAGAGAAAGGAACTCTGTGATCAAATCAAGCAAAAAGATAGTAAAAGCATGAAAGGTGAACACCTGAGTCAAGCCTTGAAGGAAAAGATAGAAGAATGTGAAAATCTCACCAGAGAAAATGTTGTCCTGAAGCATGAGATAAAATCTATTATGATGAGGATTACCAAGGAGATTGAAGATAGAAAGAAGAATGAAGAGAATCTTGCTTAGTCCTTGAAAGAAAAATATGATGAATGCAACATATTCAATCAGCTGGAACTTGAATTGCAACAATCCAGAAACAATGAAGAAGAGATTGAAAGATATATTGTTATTCTCAGGGATTAACTTGCTACTAAAAATGAATAAAAAGAGAAGTTCAAGGTTAGCTAAGCTAAGCTTGATAAACTGATTAAAATTTGAAAGATTGGAAATGAAAAGCAAGGTCTTGGATATGAGAAAGGAGAAAGCTTCGGATTTGGTCAACGGAAATTCAAGTCAGGAAATCAAATGAACAAAGCTGGAAGGTATCTAGTAAGACAACCTAATGCTCAAAAGTTTAATGGATACTATTTTGTTTGCAATAAATTTAGTCATATGGCTACTTGGTGTAGAAGTAGAATCAATCCAAGTGGTCCATCATTTTTTGGTCAGTGTTTGAATTGTGATAAGTATAGTCATAAGTCAATTGAATGCACAAATATGTCAAAAAACTCTTTCAATAAAAATATTAGATGTTATGCCTGCAATAGATTTGGCCATATTGCTAACTAGTGTAGATCAAGAGAAAATCAATGGAATAACTGGTTTGAAAAAAAGAAATGTTGTGTGCTATAATTGTAACAAATCTGGTCACATTGCAAGATTTTGTAGAAGTAGGAAGGGTCCAATGAACAAAGGGAAAAATATGCAAAAGGATGATAAATGAAAAGGAAAAGTTACAATGGATGAGATCAAGAATCAAATGAAGAAGACATGGGTGAAGAAGAGTGCTCCTGATGCAAGAAATGAATCTATACCACAATCTGGTACTGGAAATTCCTTTGGGAATTAGTTTAAGGCCTTTGGCCTAGGGGGAGATCTTAAGAAAATATTTTACCCCCTTGTCGGTAGTTGGTATCAGAATGTGGAAAATTGCAATGATTGGATTAATGATCTACAGATCTCTTGTGGAGCAAATTTATGCAAAATTGAAGGTTCGTAGGAGAATTTTCCTTCATAGTCTATGAAAAAAGGGTATACAAAAGTGATGCAGGAGCATCCTTGGTTCTTTGCAATCCTGCATCAACCAAAAATATTTTCATTCAATTTTGTTCTTGTTCTTGTTTAAGTTGGAAGATTCGGTATTTCATCATGTTTCCTCACCAAACCTTGCAGATCTATGTTTTCATTGTGGACATGTTCATTTTCCTAATTCCAAGATTTCAGATCGATTGGATCTTTTTCTGGCAAGTTATCACTTTCAGATTAAGTGACAATTTTTGGAACTGGCCTCAAAATAATTTCAAACGTAATAGCTAGTTTGATTGCTTGTGGATATTTCTCGTAACTCGTGGATCCTTATGGTGTGTTTCAATTTTTTTCGTGGAGTGCACTGACCTTAATTTTAGGTCCACACTTCATCATATGTACCTGTCGTGGATAAATTCAAATTTGAGGCCGACCTATTCATGCACATGTTATGTTTCCTTCATCGGAGATTGTAATGATATTTGGCTAACGCGGATGCTTCTAGATCTCAAATGAGATATAAATAATTTTAATAGATCTTTTGGATAGTGATTAAGTTGATTAAGAGGAATACAAAATTCAATCTATAAGATTTTCGCTTGCATGTAGGAATACTGTATTTTCGAGCATGTTGTATCAGGCCTATGAGCCCGATCTATAAGCCCAGATATGGTTGACTGTATGTAATTGAATTTTTTGATAATAAGGATGTTTTAATCTGCATTTGCCTCCATATTCTGTGTTGCTTTTTTTGTGTAACTCTTGCTGCATGGTCCAGATTGTTCTCTTTGAGGACCCTCCTATTTTGTTTGCCACCAAATTGGTATCAAAGCGAGATTCGTTCCATGGAAGATCGTCAGAGTTTGCAAATTCCTATTGAAGATTTGTTGTGGGGTGGTGGACTGAGGATCCGATCTACAACTACAGAGGACTTGTGCAAAGATGGTGGGAAGATGAAATGGTAGAGGAAATAGAGCATGTGGAAATGTAGACCCAACTATAATGGAGATGCTGAGAGGAATTTTTGCTAGATTGGATGCAGTCGAAATGACCTAGAGGAGAGGTCAACTAATTGATGATGTGAGTGATGAAGAAGTAGAAGAATAGGAAGAAGGGGAAAGAGAAGATCAACTTGGCCTTGATTAGGGAGAAGAGAGGTTCATAAGAGCCTTAACCAGAGTGAATACTAAGCCACATTTCAATCCACCAGATTATAATGGTAAGTTGGATTTAGATGAATTGACTATTGGATAATAGAGATGGAGAAGTACTTTGATTTTGAAGGTACCATAGAAGACAAGAAGGTAAAATTTTCTTGTACAAAGTTGAAAGGACATGCATCCCTTTGGTGGGAAAATTTTTCAGATAGATAGACAAAGAAAAGGAAAGGAGAAGATAAGATCATGAGATTAGATGGTGAATAAGTTGAAGAAAAAGTTTATGCCTGTAGACTATCAGATCAGTTTGTTTTGAAAATTGCAGAATTTGAAGCAGAAAGAGTCAAGTGTGACAGAGTATACTGAGGAGTTCTACAAGTTGAATATCAGATCTGGATATTTAGAAGATGAGACCGAGCAAGTAGCCAGATATATGAATGGTTTGAGGTCATCTATACAAGATGAGATTAGTTTGATTAAGTTACTGAGTGTGGAGGAGGCATATTAGTGTGCCCTAAAAGAAGAAGAGAAGCTGAATAAAAGACATGAGCAAAGATAGAGAGGAAGAGGTGGAAGATTTCAGAGAGGAAGAATTTTTATTGAAGGAGGAGGATATTTTGTAGATCATAATAAAGATAAGGAAGTTAGTAAGAATGATAATTTGTACCATATAAATGATGGGAACTCTTACCAAAGAGGAGGATATGGTGGTTACCAGAATGAGGGTTATAGAAAAGGTGATAGAGGATAGGAGAAAAGAGTATTTAGAGGAACTTGTTATAAGTGTGGTGGAGAAGGACATAGAGAATTTGAATGTAATAAGGGAGAGACAAGTAGAAAGATAGAGAACATTAGAAGAGCAACTTTCATTGAGGAGGACCATGATGGATCATCTAACAAACCAGAAGAAGGAGAAGTGTTGGTGAACATAAGAGTATTGTGTCAAAGTGAGATGGAGCAGGAACCGTTGCAGAGAAAGAATTTGTTTGGAATTAGATGCAAGGTAGGTGGTAAATGTTGCAAAGTGATTATTGATAGTGGAAGTTCAAAGAATCTGGTTTTTGAAGAAATGGTGACCAAATTGAAGCTGGAAAGATTGAAACACCCAAATCCCTATCAGAGAGCATGGATTCATGATGAGCATAAGATACTAGTAAGTGAACAATATTTGGTGAAATTGAAGATAGGAAATTATCATGATGAAGTTATGTGTGATATCATGCCTATGGATGTATGCCATATTTTATTGGGAAGGCCTTGGTAGTATGATAGACATGCTATTCATGATGGAAAGAATAACATATATACTATTGTTGCTAATGGGATGAAGCAGACTTTGTTTCCATTAGAGGATGTTGCTAAAGTTGAGGTTTGTACGACTACTAGAATTTTCTTGGTGGATGGAAGGAGATTTCTAGATGGATTGAGACATGAGAGCATGTGCTATGCCTTGGTTCCTAAGAAGGTTGAAGAATTGAAGCATGTAGAAGAACAACTAAAGGAGATAAATAAATTGTTGTCATAATATGAAGCTATCATTTCAGATAATGTACCTAATAGATTACCACCTGTGAGGAGTATTAGTCATTGCATGGATTTGATTCTTGGAGCTAGTTTGCCTAATAAAGCAACACACCAAATGACACCAACAAAGAATGAAGAATTGAATAGACAAGTGCAATACTTTTTGAGGAAGGGTTCGATCAAAGAAATCTTAAGTCCTTGTGCAGTACCTATAGTTCTATCACCTAAGAAGGATGGAGAATGGAGGATGTGTACACACTCTAGAGCCATAAAAAAATTCACAGTGAAGTATAGATTTCCTTTGCCTTAGATGGATGACATTATGGATTGTTTGAGTGGAGCTAAGTACTTTACAAAGATAGATTTGAAGAGTGGATATCATCAGATCAGAATCAGAGAAGGGGATGAATGTAAGACAAAATTAAGACAAATGAAGCATTGTATGGGTGGTTGGTGATGCCTTTTGGAATAACAAATGCACCGAGTAATTTCATGAGGTTGATGAATGAGGTATTGAAGAGATTCTTGGGTAGGTTTGTGATTGTCTATTTGGATGACATCTTGATTTTTAGTAAGAATAGAGAAGAACATTTGTTGCATATAAGATAAGTTTTGTAGAGGTTGAGAGAAGAGCAATTGCTTATAAACATTAAGAAGTGTAGTTTCATGAAGGAAGAATTGGTATATCTAGGATTTGTGATATATGTGGATGGAAAGAAGATGGATCCTAAGAAGGCAAGAGAAATTGTTGAGTGGCCTACACTGGAAAGCATTGGAGAGGTAAGATCATTTCATGGATTGACTAGTTTCTACCAAAAGTTCATTAGGAATTTCAGTTCTATTTGCTGTCTTATGATATAAACAATGAAAGGAGATAGGAAGGCTTTTAGGTGGACATCTGGAGTAGACAGGAGCTTTGAGTTGTTGAAACAAAAGGTGACTGAGAAACTTGTGTTGGCTTTACCAAACTTTAATAAGGTATTTCAGCTAGACTGCGATGCAAGTGGAAATGCAATTGGAGTAGTATTAAGTCAAGAAGGAAGACCGGTAGCTTATTTCAGTGAGAAGTTGAATGATGCAAGGAAAAGGTATTCAGTGTATGATCAAGAGTCCTATCCCATAGTTCAAGATTTGAAGAAGTGGAGACATTATTTTTTGTCTAAGGAGTTTGTGTTGTATACAGATCATTAGGATTTGCAGTATTTAAACAGTCAAGGTAAGTTGAATAAAAAACACATGAGATGGGTGGAATTCTTGCAGAGCTATAATTTTGTTTTGCAACATAGGAGTGGAAAGTCAAATAGAGTTATTGATGCTTTGAGTAGGAGAAGGAGATTACTGGCAGAGATGAGAATAGATGTATTAGGCTTTGAAGAATTGAAGAAATTGTATAAGGAAGACCCAAATTTTTGTAGAACCTTGGAAAGCTTCTAGAGAACCGATCTTGGAGGATAGGAGTCAATGGTTGGATTATTTCATTCAGGAGGAAATGTTGTTAAGAGGGAATCAATTGTGTATACCCTGAAGTTCAATGAGGGATAACTCGGTGAAAGAGAAACATAGTGGAGGATTGGTAGGACACTTGGGAATTGATAAGAAAGTAGCATTGGTAAGTGAGAATTACTTTTGGCCACAAATTCATAAAGATGTTAGGAAATTTGTGCAGAGTTGCAAAGTTTGTCAAGTTGCAAAAGGGAGTAGTCAAAATGTTTGATTGTATAAACCTTTGGCAGTTCTAGAGAGACCTTGGGAGGATATCAACATGGATTTCATACTTGGTTTGCCTAAGACACATCAAGGTAATGATTATGTATTTATGGTGGTGGACCAATTTTCTAAAATGGCACATTTCATACCTTGTAAGAAGACAACAAATGTAGTACATGTAGCAGACTTGTTTGTCAAGGAAGTGGTCAGATTGCATGGATTACGTAGGAGTATTATTTTAGACAGAGATACAAAGTTTGTTATTTACTTTTGGAGGACACTATGGAAGAAGTTGAAGATAGATTTGAAGTTCAGTTCGACTTTTCACACATAGATTGATGGACAGACAGAGGTAGTAAATAGGAGTTTGTGGAATTCGCTAAGATGTTTGGTTGGAGAGAGGACTAGAAGTTGGGACTAAATCCTTGCTCAAGCAAATTTTGGCTACAATAATTTAGTGAATAGGAGTACCAGGAGGACACATTTTTAGATTGTTACTGGATTTCATATTAGAGGTATATCAGAGTTTTGAGGCATCAGTAAGGAAGGTAAAAGGAGTGTAGACTTAGAGGAATTTGCAAAACATATGAAGAAAGTGCATACTCAAGTGAAGTTGCAGTTGGAAGATATGAATCAAAAGTATAAGGAGCGAGTAGATGAAAAGATGATACATAAAGAGTTCAAAGTTGGAGATGTAGTGATGGTGTATTTGAGGAAGGAAATATTTCTAGTTGGCACATATAGTAAGCTCAATATGAGGAATTTTGGACCCTGTAAGATTTTGAAGAAATTCGATTTAGGAAATGCATATGAAGTGGAGTTACTGGATGACATGGGTATATCACCTATATTCAACATTGAAAATCTACATTAGTACCATGAAGCAAAATTCAGTAAAGGAAATAAGGTGAAGTTGGAAGAACAACTTCCTAAACAACAATAAGATGAGATTGAAAAGATTTTGGATATCAGAGATGGGAAGAAAACTTGTGGAAGACAGTACAAAGAATATCTTGTGAAGTGGAAAGGTAGACTAGTGGAGGATTCTTCTTGGATTTATCAGGCTGAGGTAGACCATATTGGTTTTCCTTTGGCCCCAACAAAGTGAGGGAATCAATTTTCAATAACCTCGGATGTCTAATGCAGGAGCATCCTTGATTCTTTGTAATCCTGCATCAAGCAAAAATAGTTTCATTTAGTTTTGTTCTTGTTCTTGTTCAAGTTGGAAGATTTGGTATTTCATCATATTTTCTCACTTGACCTTGTGAATCTATTTTTTCATTGTGGACATGTTCATTTTCCTAATTCCAAGATTTTAGCTCAATTGGATTTTTTTTCAGCAAGTTATTGCTTTCAAATAAAGTGATAGTTTTTGGAATTGGCCCCGAAATAATTTCAAACTTAACGGCTAGTTTGATCGCTTGTGGATATTTCCCACAACTCACAGATCCTTATGGTGTGTTTTGAATTATTCCATGGAGTTTCCCTGACCTTAATTTTACGTCCACACTTCATCATATGCACCTACCATTGATAAATTCAAATTTGAGGCTGACCTATTCATGCACACATTACGTTTCCTTCATCATAGATTGTAGTAATCTTTTCTCGAAATGAATGCTTCTAGATATCAGATGAGATAAATAATTGTAATAGATCTTTTGGATAGCGATTAAGTCGATTAAGAGGAATACATAATTCGATTTGTAATATTTTTGCTCGCATTGTATCAAGCCTATGAGCCCAATTTGTAAGCCCGAATATGGCTGACTGTATGTAATTGAATTTTCTGATAATAAGGATGTTTTAATTTGCATTTGCCTCCATATTCTATGTTGCTTGTATTGTGTAACTCTTGTTGCACATTCTATGTTTTTCTCTTTGAGGAACCTCCTACTGTGACTTCCACCAAGAAGACCTAGGGAAAAAACATGTAAATAAAAATTTAGGTGTGTTGACATCCTCGAGGCGCACTGGTGTCTCATATGGACTAGAAAGCAAGTGTGTCACAAAAAATGGAAAAGTGAATGCTTCTATTCTAATTGCTGAGAACTTCTGGATTACGATAAAGAAATAGAATGTGATAAAGATAAGGAGAAGAAGGGGAGGGAAATCCTTACAATTGTGTGAGTGATGAAGCCTCCACCTCGTGAATATCTTCTATACCTGCACACAAGAGAGAGAGAAATTATTGGGGCTGTATAGGGGTTTGCCTCAATCAAACCTTCGTTTTGGTGTTCCCACATCCATGGATAGCCAAATAGATAGAGAGAAACGTGGAAATGAAGTAAAGAGTACTAAAGCACTACAAAACAGTGTTATGCTACTCAATAAAACAATAGAGAAGAGTGAAATCTTACCACCTCTGCCCAAAGCGCTCAAGGCTAGATGGGGAGAAAATGAGAGGAACTGAAGCCTCTGCTGTAATGGTGTTTGTTCCACACTTGCTCTACTGAAGTGATGGAGTGTTGATGTTTCTGCTATGAAGTGTAAAGTGCTGTTTGAGATTGAAGACATGGTGAAGAAGCTACTTGGAGCTTATGAAGAGATGAAAAGATCTACCAGCCATGAAATGAATGAAGGTGAGTGAATTTTAAGGAAAGGGTGAAGAAAACGACCATATTTGGGTCAGTTGATCGAAGAGGGTGTTACAATTCGACTCCCAATGGGAATGTGTAATGCCTCTGTAGGCTCGAGATGTGGGAATCTATCAAGGATGTAAGTGCACCACATAGATGTATGTGAGTTGTGCGGGAATCTCTGATAGAAATGCCTCCATCAATATAAGACTTATGTGAAATTAAGCCTTCGCCTTTGGTTTTCTAAAGTGGAAAGGGGTAAAAGGGGAATTTGCATTAGGGGTGCAAATTCGCTCCTCTAAATTTTTCCCCTACTTTAGTAAGCAAGAATACCGATGAGTGCTTCGGTAAAGTAGATTGAAGAAGGAATAAGGTTAGAGATGTATACTTGAACCATCGAGGAATAAAACCATGATCTGGTGAGCCTAAGAGTGCAGGGTCAAAAGAGGACTTCATAGTTCCAAAAAACTATGAAGCTGAAGAAAGAGCATATACTCAGGATGAAGAAGATTCTAATGTCTGATCTAGTATATACAAGAATTTAAGAGTGATAAAAGCAATCCCTGCTCGAGGAGGAAAACCCATATCATTGAGTAAAAGTGATAAAAGTAATCCCTGCTCGAGGAGGAAAACCTATATCACCGAGTAAAAGTGATAAAAGCATTCCCCACTCGAGGAGGAAAACCAGTACTATCGAGTAAAAGTGATAAAAGTAATCCTCGCTAGAGGAGAAAAACTCGTACCACTGAGTAGATAGTCATGCATACCATCATTAAGCTGGAATACTTTCAAAGGGGTTACTCGGGAACCCTTCAAAAGGAAGAGGGGTCCACTCAAGGGATGTGTTGTTTGAAGAGTAAAGTCTAGTTAGGCTGCCCCCAAGCTAGACGCAAGGATGTGATGAAGATCTAGTTGGGCTGCTCTCGAACTAGTTGTGAAGATAGGAAACAAGTCCAGTCAGGTTTCCCCTGAGCTAGACACCATAGAATTCATTCGAGAGAAAATATTTCAAAGAGGTCCCTCAGGAACCCTTCAAAAGAAAAGGGGGATCCTTAAGGACACACATCTCCAGAACAAGTTATCACTGCCCCCAACATACAGTGGAGGAGAACCATGCAAGATACTTAGAATGAGATAGAGGTAAACATCAATATAACTTGTCATTTGAAAGAAGAGATAGGTACATCAACAAACAAATGAGTGATGGTACCCAAATCATTAAGTTGTTGTATTTTATCCTTCAAGGCCTTACATTCACTAGTGGAATGGCCAAGCACTCGATGGTATGCACATAAAGAATATTTTGCTTTATCATGGTTATGAGATTTCTTACATGTAGGAGAAGGAAGATTAATTAAGCGGGCTTTAAGAAGCCGCAACAAAATACACACTTGTTTAGACAAAGGATGAGGAGCAGGAAGAGGATCGGGAAGCAACCATTTCTCTTGCAAAGAAAAGTGTGACTTCTCACAAGAAGAAGACATGAAGATAGAAGACAAAGGAGGATGATCTCCATAGAGAGCATTATTCCAGAAAGGGGGATCACATTCTTCTACGGGATCACCATCAACCTTCTTGATAAGACTACCAACACTATCCTCTTTAGCAGAGGCATTATCATCTTCCTCAAAAGGAGGATCAACACTAAGAATATTACAATTCACATTCACATTATCCCATGATGTAAAAGATTGATCATATTTGATAATGGGTATGAATGGTGTTATCGAAGGGTCTAAGTGGATCGGGTCAACTTTATATTCCTGGATGAAGGAATCTCTAAAGTCTAAAGGACCCCAATCATCACCAAGACACACATTCTCTTGAGAAGATGTAGAAGGAACAAACTTAAGATTTCTTGCTTCAAAGGGATCTCCTTTAGGGACATCTATCTCAAGAGTATCCTTTGTAGTAGGTACTATTGGAGTAAACATCAACACACTAGAAGATACTGAATAAATAAGAGTAGGCATAACTGAAGCTTGACCAACAACTTCCATCTCACATAAGTGCTTAGCATCAGGGTCAGCCTTAACTGTGACTACTTGATTATTGCAAATGAAATTAATAGATTTGTGCAAGGTAGACAGAACTAAACCCATAGCCCGAATCCATAGTCTACCAAGAAGAAGGTTATAAGGTAACTTCTCTGACATAACATATACAAGGGTGGGTATAGTAATGGGTCCAAGCTACAAAGTTAATACTATCGTACCTAGAACTTGTCGCCCAACATTATCGAACCCATGAATGTCAACAGAAGAAGCATTAAGAGAAGATGGGTCAATATTAATCTTAGGCAATAAATCAATACTGCATACATTAAGTGTTGAACCAATGTCAAAAAGAGTACGTCTAATGCCAATTTTATTCAAATTAACTATAATTATTAGAGGATCCACTTGCTTTTGTACTTCCAGAGGTAGGAGTTCATGTGGATAGAATGTAATATTCGATGAATCCACATGAATATGAGCTATCAACGCATCAACATGTACCTGTCGATGGTGAAAATGACACAAACAACGTTAAAACAAAATATTTCTACTCTATTTCTCCTAAAAAAGAAAGACAACATATAGTAGTCTAACTCCCAAGGTCCTGGTAGTTGGTTCTCAACTATCTAGTGTCACCCAATTGGTCCATGCAACTATAATATTCAAGGGGCCTGTGCTGGTAACAAAGAATGCAAGTAATGAATCATTTTACCGAACTGTTTTAGTAAATCAAGGGGGTTTCAAACAAAAGAAAAATATAGATCAGAGGGTAAACCAGTAAACATGAACAAAAATCATCTAGCATCTAGACATATATCTTCAACAATGAATGTTTTCCAATAAGATCAATAAAACCAAAGCATGATACAATTAACAAAATAATCTATACCATTGCATGCATCTAAGGTGCTTATTTTAATTCACCTATCACAACTATTTCAAATATTTTTTTTTTAAAAGAACACACATTCACTCATTGCCAAGATCATAGATCAACAGACTTCAATAAATTTAATCCAATGATAATCTAACAAGATAATCCTTAAATCCAGTTTCTTCTAATGACTTTCATCACATAAGAAAAAATCATGCTTCAGCACAATCATTGGCATATAGATAGATTATAACTTATCATCCTTATTAAGTAAAACTTAATTCTAACACCATATTGCATAAACTATAATTTTATTTAACTGTAAAAATCAAGTAACAATGTATCTCTATAATCACTACGAAAAATTCTATCTCCTAATATCAGGTGCCCAATTCTATTCTCTATCAGTCGACCCTTACAATATGATACCCAAAGGGTATTTATAGATATACAAAATTTGAACTCCACTTCTATTTTAAGCCGATCCACCTTTTTAGGAACTAAAACTCTCTTGGAAACTCAGATCAATTTGATCTTGAGTTCTTACATTAAACATTCAATTAAACTAGAGAATAGAAAATACAAGAGAAAAAGGAAGTCATGCACTTCAAGAACTGCTAGTGCCACATGCAACATGCAAAGAAGAAGAAAGCCATGCATGCATGAGATTTAGGCATGCGAAGTTGGTTTTGCAATAAACTCGTCATAACTGGTGAAGACTTGTTGTAAGACATCTAATTCTGACCCATCAACCCAACTTCCTTCAAACTTAATTCTTTCCAACTCTATTGCAGCAAACCCTCTCATATCCTTTAGCTTTATCAATTCTCTTTTAGCAGCCTTTATCTCTTCTTAGATGTCCATCAGTCAATCTATCAACAGATCTTCACCATCATCTCCTTTCTGCATGAGTCCTTTAAACCTTTTTCCCCATTTCTCTTTTATCTGGCTCAAAGGCAGGCCTTCCTTTGTTAGTATATTAACATCTACTATGATAGCGATGACTGCCTCCAACTCCTCAAATTGTTTAGTTAGATCTTTAACAACATCTTGGACTTCATTTCTATGTTTGCACAAGAAATCTGTTTTGAATCGGAGTATACGAGAGGTATTTTCCACAAAATCTTTATTATCCTCCTCGAGTATTGACTATTCAAGAAGAGTAGTCAAAGGCAATGTACTAACCTTCTTCAATTTCTAACTATATTCTTTATATTCCTCTTCCCGCTTCTCTAATTCCTCAATATATTGATGCATTTCTCCTATCAACTCTTATGTCCCTTTGTGAACCTCAAAACTTTCGACCAAAATTTCACCTACTTCTTGATTTAACTTGTCAACCCACCTATCTAGCATCTTTTCTTTTCCCCTTACTTGTCCTAAATTATCTACCTCCTTTTTTCTCAATAAAATTGGAGTCTCAATAGCAGCTACCTGTTGTGATCTTGGAGAAGAGACACTTTTCAAAAAGGAATGCAATTGATCTAACAGAGCCTTAAGCTCATCTTTCTT
The DNA here is from genome assembly GCA_007115665.2 of Sequoiadendron giganteum. Taxonomy (NCBI): domain Eukaryota; kingdom Viridiplantae; phylum Streptophyta; class Pinopsida; order Cupressales; family Cupressaceae; genus Sequoiadendron; species Sequoiadendron giganteum. The sequence goes on along the minus strand of CM021109.1, from coordinate 338,727,386 downwards.
CTGCTTATCCTTTAACATCCTTGACTTGGTTGTCGAAGCTACCACATCAATTAGATTCATCTGCTGATCTTTGGTAGGCCTTCCCAAGTTAACAATACTTAATTGATAATCTGTTAACTGCATATCTCCTACCTCCTTTTCTATCATCGGTATGGCACATTCAACAAAAATTTATCCCTTGTCCGTGAGCCTAGTGGAGTGTAGGATCTTGGCCTTCTTTTTAGGCCTTTCTTGTTCAATCTCCTTCATCATATCCTCCCAATTGAGAGGTTGTCAAGGTGTTACTGTTCTTTTATGTAGGTCCAATTTCAACCAAGTGGGAGCACATGGAGCAGTAGTCATCATAGTGGAAGAAATAGTAGTAGTAGAGGGTGGTTGCACATTTACTTGGGGTTGAGAATCAACCTTTGGTTCCTCTTGTTGTTCTTGCACCACATGCATTTGTACAAGCTTTTCAGCCTCTTCCCTATCCTTTTGTTCCTGTATCTTCTTACCTTCTTCTTCCTTCTTCAACCTCTCTTCCTCCAATCGTTCTCTCTCCAGTTTTTCTTTCTCCAATCTTTCCTTTTCTAGTCTCTCCTTCTCTAAAGCTTCTCTTTCTCTAGAGCCTATAGTTTTTCTTTCTCTAGTCTTTCTGTTTCTAAAGCTTTAAGCTTTTCTGCCTTTTCTTCTTCTTCTTGTTGCTAGTGTCTTTTTCCTTTTGTATTCATTTTGCTTCTTCTTCCTTTCAGTGAGCTTCCTCAGCAAGTTTTAACTTGGCTACCAGGACTTCTTTCTCCCTCCAGTGTCTTGCCTTCTCTTCCTCAAGGTCATGAATCTTTTGTATTAATTCTAACTTATCATTTTCCTCTTTAACCTTGAGTTCATGCTCCTGTTACCTCTACTACCTCTCTACTTCATCAACTCTTGACTTAGCTTCAATTTGTTGCTGTTGTAGTATGGCATCAACTTGTTTCTTGGCATCCCTTAAATTTTGCTTTATATTGCAACAGCTTTTGCATCAACATCCTTTTTAACTTCTTCAAACAATGCCCATTGCTCCTCTTGTGTCATTACCTATTCAACATCCTCCTCTAGAGGAATATTCTCTTGCACATCCTTCTCTGACATAGTCTCATCTGAGTCTATTCCAACATCATGAATCTCTACCCCTTTTCCCTTCATGGATTCGGCTATGTCATAAAGAGTTTCCTTGAGCATCTCTTCACTTTGCTTCTTTGCAAGTGGGACTTGAGTAGAAGATTCACCTAATGTAGGTGTTGAAATAATCAATCCCATTTGAGCATCTCCTTCTTGTGTTTCTGCTTCATCAATAGCTGCTTCAATCTCTATTTCTTCAATGTCTGGAGGAAGGAACTCCAAAGGCTCTTTGGGAGGTGTCTTTCTTTTGAGCCTTTTATACCCTTTCCCCTTTTTAGGAGCTGGTCCTTGAGGAGCTTTGGTTCTTAGAACCAACCATTGAACTCTTCTATCCAAGACTGCTCTTCCTATCTACTTAATATCAATAGTTTCCTCACTATCCCAGTCAATTGGATCCAAAATTTTAGCTCCAATGTTTAAAGCTTCATAAGATGGATCCAATACAACTCCATCATCACCAATGTGTCAGGAATGCCATTTTTGACTCCAAACTCTAACATGAGTGCGATAGGCAATCTTTCATAATTCTTCTTCCTAAAATCATACTCATCTTGTTGGTCACTCCAAAAATATTTTAATAAATTAAAATGTTTGTCAAACACACAAGGCAACAAGGAATTCATCTCACCCTTTGGATCAAAATACTTATGAGCTGTATATAAACCTAGCTTTAACTGTATCATCTCACTACATACCACCTTTGACCAAATGCTAACAACTATACTCACCCAACTTCATGGGGAGCTTGTGACATCTTGTCTTATGTTTTAATCCAAATCGAGCATTAACCCCAAGAGCCCGATATACAAACTCCATTAACACTATCCTATTGTTGCAACACCTTGGTAGCAAATGTGGATGACCTTCAAAACTAGCTAACCTAAAATATGTAAACCTGGGGTATTGAATGTACCAACATCCCCATTCAGCAATAAATGCCATGGCCTCTTGACTCAGTCTATACCTTGCATCTCCATTGAGTTGGTTAATGACCACATATATGAATGCATCATTAACCCTTCTGAATTGAGTCTCAACAACTTGTAGAGATAGTTGGTTATAATGCTCCCACACCTTCTTCTGTCCATCTAACACTCCCATTATCCCTACTCTATTCAAACCTGGGAAGATACCCAACCTTGCTGCTGCATACACAATGTAAGAATTCATGAAAAAGAATTTAGTCTCCCTAATGTTGGTCAGTTGATCATGAATAGCATCTGATACAATCATCGGCCAATCAAACTGATGGGTGCCATTTAAAATTATCTGGATGAAAGGAAACATCCACTCCTTGAAATGAAAGGAGTCTCTCTTCCCAAAATCCCTAGACAACATCATTATTAAATCTGATACCTCCTTATAGAAATATGCCCTCTTTGGTTGGTCTACAAGATTGGTTAGAGACTTCTTCTCTTTCTTCAACCATTTTTTGTTCAAGTGAGACTTATTGGATTCCTTATACTTTCTATATTTCTCTAAGGCCTCTGCCTCATCCAACTGCACCAAGTTCTTGGGATCCAGGACATTAAATATACTTTGAAACATATGAGGAGTAAGGTCAATGATTACATTATCTTGGGAATCCATGCATTGTTGGGTAGCTGGATTGTAAGCTCATGCAACTATCAAGATCAACTTCGGGCATTGAATTGATAAAGGAAACAGAGTGATATGGGCCAAGCCAGAATCAACAATTCTTTGTGTCCTCCCTACTATATCTTTAGCAAAGGTTTCTAAATAAAGCTCCTCAAAATTGTATTGGCCCAAATTTGTATCGGTGATGTCTGACGAATCTGATTCTACTTTGCTTACTTTGACAACACGACTCCTATGATTATACCTCATGGTATAAGGTAATTGTTCTGGCTTGATCTTCTTTGGTTTAGGTGCTGCCTTTGATGTTCCTATAGGCTGGTTCCTTTGGGAGGCTTCTCCTAATGTTCCCGATATCCTCTTAGCTTTCCTACAACAAAACCTCTAGTTAGATCCTTGAATAAACATCTCAAAATGTGTCTTTAAAATCATACCTTTCAAATATACATCGAAGGCGGAACCAGGCAGAAAACATCTTAAACAATCCTCTTTTAACATACTGTCAGGCTTAGATGAAAAACTGTTATTAACATTCTACTAACTAGAAGTGGGCTCGGAGTCGGAAGTGAAATAGTGACCAGAATCGGAACCGGAATGGAAACTGCTTCGGTTTCCTTCAGATTTTCTGTTTTCATATTTTGTTTCGATTCCTCTTCCACTTCCGCCCAGATTAAAATTTCCATGAACTAAAGCTTCCTACTACAAGTGGAGTCAGAGACGGGATGGAAAATGGAATTGACACTAATCATAAAACACATCCAAGAAAACCTAAATCAATTCCGATTCCGATCCCGCTTCCGCCTACGTTGACCATGACGTCATCAACGATTTTATTAATTTAATGCATAACTTCATGATTAAAGACTAAGGTCATATTAAACGAAATAAGGCTTAAAACATATCATAAAAGGACTATGCCCATATGACCGTGGGGACGACTGTATTTTAGGGAATCATATTTAAAATAATTTTAAACATGATCACAAAAATGCATAAAACCGTAACCTAGAAAATGCGATATAAAACTAGGGCATTGATTTAAACCCTCTATTTTAACTAGATGAATGCGTAAATAAAAATCCTAAGTAAAAACAAGATCATATAAACCCTAACTCACTATAAAACAAAATTTAATCTACATTACTGGAAAACCCTAATTAAATCTACGTGTTTAAAACCTAATGCAGCACGACATGATCATGACAAAACGTGAAAACGACCGTGCCCATACTCACTGTAAAACCAGAAACGCAAGCACAAAACGAAACCAAGAACAACAAAAAAACAAAGAAAAAAAAACACGCCCTCCTATTGAGACGATGAACTTGCCCAAAGATCTAAATCAAACAAACACAAATAGAATATACGAAAGCAAATAAAAGAAAACCGAGAATAGGAACCCTACCTCGAACGCAAAACCTGACAAACCTTTTGAAGAAATTTGCAAACAACTATCTTCTCCTCCTTCAATTGATTCACTCAGATGAACTCCATAGTTGCTCTATTTCTCTCTTTGATTTCTTAACAATGATAATAATAACACGTTTAATCCCTAATGAAGGTAAAAATCAGAGTTTCTACCTATGCATGGCAGTTGTCATTAATGCATTAAATGCAGTTAAGTGGAGTCGGAACTGGAGAAGAAACAAACACTTCACTATAATGCGACTTCAGTAAAAAGTCAACGACCAAGAAATGACGGGAGTAGAAATAGAATGGAAACTGATTCAAAAGCTTAAGGAATTTTCCCAATTTCGTTCCCATTCCGGGTCCGGTTCCACTGACCAAGCATTAAAAAAAACCAAAAACAAAAGTAAAATAAAAAGACCGACATAATAAAACTTAACATAAGGACTTAGACTAAAACTAAAGTTCAATAAGCAGAGGTAGAGACGGAATGGAAACTGATTTTGCAATTTCTAATAAACACCAACTTAACATCCACTTTGGGTCCGGGTCTGATAAAGAAAAAACAAAAGGCCAAAAAGAAAGACTGTCAGGATGGGGATCAGAATGCATTTTGAAAGAAGTTTTAGAACCCGATTTGGTTCTAGCTCTGATTCCGACAGACTAGACCAAAGAAAAAAACAGAGTGTTGGAAACAAAAGACTCCAAACTTTGTTTGGAAATCAACGAAAGATAAAAACAAAAATGGGGACCCATTTTGACCAAGGCAAAAGATGGGGTGGTTATGCAAGGCATAACACTACCAGCCTAGTGAAAGAAGGCAAGATGATCTTTTGCAAGGCTTCCTGAAGCATACCTTGATAAACCAGAGCGAACTAAAGCAAGTCCCACAATGAGATCTTAGCCGGAGTAACTTGAGGTTGCTTAACAAGATTGTAATCACCAGGTGCTTTAGTCATAGGTTTAGGTGTTTGAGAAAGGCTTAGTTTTTTATTCATTCTAGTATCATAGGTACGGGCTATTGCTCTATAAGAGGGAGCCTTAGAAAGATCCAGGGAATCACTATCAAATAGAACACCATCAATAGAACAAACCCTTTCAGAAGAAGGACTATCTAGAGTCATGTAAAGGACCGGTTTCTTAGGCCTTTGAGGGGGAACAAAGACATAGATTACATTTAGAGAATCATCACAACTAGTAGAATAATTATTTGAAGACATATTCTCAACATCGATCCGATCAAGATCAAATGTGGAAGGAGATTCATCATGAACTAATGCATCATCTCTAGAGGAGAGTGCATTAGAATAAATAATAAATTCATCATTCAAAAATGCAACATGCCTAGGAGAGAGTGCATTGGAATGAGTAGGAGATTCACCATTCACAAATGCATCATCTCTAGAGGAGAGCACATTGGAATGAAGGGAAGGTAGGGTGACATTTAGAAAGGTATCAATGATTTCATCTTCTTGCAGTAAGATATCCTCTGAAGTGAGATGACTCTCATGAGAAGGATCAAAGATACAAAGTGACATGGGAAAAGCCAAGTCACTATCACATGCATGAAATGGAACATCATTAACATTTTGAACAAAACTAGATACAAAACTAATAAAAGAAGATATTAAATTCATTATGATTTTTTCAGTATGTTCTATGTTCTAGTAATTTGCATTTTTGGAGGTGTTCAGAGTGTAATTTGAGGTTGAAACTTGTGCCAGTCCCTAAAATTTGACTATTGGAGGCACTTGTATATTAAGGATTGAATTAGTTTTCTAGAAGACCTTTCCAAAGGTGCAAACGGTTTTGAATTCCGAGGAACGAGTCAAAAGTTATGACCCTGCCAAGTAGGGGTAAATAAATTCCTAGTTTTCAAAAAAGACGTTCTTCACATCGGGTTCACCAAAATGTAGAGAAAGGGGATTTTCTACTCACGAGTTCTCCTCATTTAGAGAGCCTCATAGGGAAAACTGCCCTAAACTACCTCAAGGGACAACAATGAGAATTCTAGAATAAAAAAGAGCAGGTCACATAGATTCTCTAGAAAAACCGACAAGCTGTCGGCCAAAGGACGACCACGTGGAACCCAGATGACAACGCGACATGATGGCATCCCCGAGGCGTGCTGGCATCTCGTACAGACTAGAAAGCAAGTGTATCATAAAAAGTAGCAAAGTGAATGCTTCTATTCTAATTGCTGAGAACTTCTAGAATGCGATAAAGTAATAGAATGTGATAAAGATAAGGAGAAGAAGGGAAAGAAAATTCTTACAATCGTGCAAGTGAAAAATCCTCCAACCTATGAATGTCTTCAATACCTGCACACAAGAGAGAGAAATTGTTGGGGTTGTATAGGGGTTTGCCTTAGTCAAACCCCCATTTTGGTGCTCCCACCTCCACGAATAGCCAAATAGATAGAGATAAATGTAGAAATGAAGTAAAGAGTACTAAAGCACTACAAAACAATGTTATGCTACTCAACCAAACAATAGAGAAGAGGAGTGAAAGCTTACCACATCTGCCCAAAGTGCTCAAGGCTAGTGGGGGATAAAATGAGAGGAACTCAAGCCTCTACTACAATGGTGTTTTTTCTACACTTGCTCTACTAAAGTGATGGAGTGTTGATGTTGCTATTGTGAAGTGTAAAGTGTTGCTTGAGATTAAAGAGATGGTGAAGAAGCTACTTGGAGATTGTGAAGAGATGAAAAGATGAACCAACCATGAAATGAATGAAGGTGAGTGAATTTGAAGGAAAGGGTGAAGAAAATGACCATATTCGGGTCGGTTGACCGAAGAGGGCATTACAATTCGACTCCCAATGGGAATGTGTAATGCCTCTATAGGCTCAAGATGTGGGAATCTGTCAGGGACGTAAGTGCATCATGCATACATCTGCACGCTGCATGAGCGTCTTCGATAGAAATGCCTCCACCGACACTCTAAATAGGCGCCAAGTGTGATGCGAACAACAAGCTTATGTGGAATTAAGCCTCTGCCTTTGGTTTTCTAAAGTGGAAAGGGGTAAAAGAGGAATTTTCATTAGGGGTGCAAATTCGCTCCTATACAATTTTAAATTTCTAAAAATCACTACTTCGTTAGTCATTGATATTAAGGATAGGCCCCACCAAAAATTCAAATGGAATCCGTTCAAATCCATCGAGACAAAACCATTAGGTGCATTTTCTTTAGTTTCGTATGGTGTTTTGCACATTGAAGATATTAGGGCATAAATTCATGCAAATTTTGAGGAGTTAGGATGCTCCCAGTTGTTAAATTTGTACACAAATCACATTGTGGGAGAAGATTTCCATGTTAAGCCTAAATTTAAGACTTTGGAGGAGAAGAAGTTCACACAAATTTTGAAGTTTCCTATTTTTGACAAAAATGAATGGGTTCGGTATATACTAAGCTGAGTGCATGTTGAGTTCATGTGGTTAAATCAGCCCTTCAAGATCACAAGAGAAGTTATAAGCATAGTTACTGGTCTGAATTCAACTAGTGGGTTACCCACATTGAAATATGTGAAGAACCAAACAGTCACTAAGGAAACCAGTTCCAATTTCAACATAAGAGCCATGACAATTAATGAAATCATTGAATTGGATGTAAATTTTGCTTCCATGGCTATTGGATATAAAATTTATCACTCTAGCCAGGATAACTCTATATCTGGTACTGCAATCTATGCAGCTTATCAAATGGTCAAAGAAAATGCAAAATATGACTTATGTGAGTTACTCTGAAGCCAGTTAATTGAAAACCTTGGGAAATCAAGGACAAGAATAACATTTTCAAGTATGGTAATTTTATTTTGTGTCTATTCTTCTACTTCATGAATGAAGTTCTAGGAGTTGGTAAAGTGCAATGGGAAAGTGACAGACCTATAGCTATTCAAATCAGAGATATGTTATACAGAATTGGAGATATCAAAGCAAGAAAAACTGCTATCTAGGGCTACTTCAAAAACTTTTCGAGTGTAATGAAATCTAGGGAAAGGATTCCTAAATATATTATGTAAAAGTATAAGGACACTATTTTCTTCATGGTTGACATTAATCAATGTTTGATGGAAGCAACAAAACCTAGAACAGTTTGGATAATGCCTATGGGATATGAGGTTGAAGAACAAATTTTGGAATTGTATGCTGAACACTTGTTGAGTAAACCTTAGGATCCGATAGAAGAAAGGTTTGGTACCTTTGAAGAGAAGGATATGCAAGTTCATAATCAATTGAGGAAGCTTGTGATAGTTTAGAAAGTGAGAAAGGAAGTTGAAGCTTTTGCAGAAAGCCTTGGTATATCTATTGAAGCAGTGAGGGAAGCTAGGAAGAAAAGAGAAGAAGATGAAAAAGGGGAGCTTTCTAAAACTGAGAGAGCTATTCTGACAACATCCTCTGCCAAATCTAGATCTACAAGGAGCTCTGCACCCTCATCCGATTCTACAAAGAAATCAAGTCCTGTAAAAGTTCAAATCAAGACATCTAGAAGAGAAGGAAAGAGGAAGAAGAATAAAATAACAAGAGTCTATGTTGCTATTGAAGATGATGAAGAAACTTAATCAGATGAAGAGGAAAGAGAAATCAAGCATAAGGGCACAAAGGCATCAAAATTCTCTAAGGACAAGCCCTTTGATGAAGAAAAAGCCAAGAAAAAGGTGAAAACTGATAAATGAGGTATGTTTGTAGAGGCAGTGGAAAAATCTTTGATAAAGGATGGTAATCTCGAAACAATTTCTAAATGGTATGCCACTTTTGATAGTGATGGTCAGAGAACTCTTGAAGAAACTACGAAAAAATATTTGAATATTTTTGATAAAAATCTCATAGAAATAATTTTAGGGCTACCTAGAGGGTTATATGAAGTCTTAGAAATGAGGATACTGAATGCAAGATTTGAAGAAGAAAAAATGAGAGAACTCATACTTGGCAATCTATGTCCTATAATGTCAATAGAAGAAATGAAGAAAATACTCAATGAAGCTAAAAATAATTTGAAGAGAAAATCAAGGGTGAATAAGCTTATGATTGGGAAAACTAAGGAAGTGGCAAAAGAAACTGAGAAAATTCTTAAGGTAGTTATGTTGAAGAATAGATATAACGTTGTGTCTGAAGAAACTCATGTTGAAGATGTTTAGGCTAATAATGAAGAAGTGAATGAAGACACAATTGAGGACACTCAAAATACTCTAGATGTGGAAGATACTAAAATTCCCATGGAGAGTGAAGCTCCTAAAGATATATCAACTGAAGAAGTAGAGATTCCCAAAGTCATTTAAGAATCTAAGATTGAAGAAAAGAAGGCTAAGACTAAAGAAGTTTCTATGGAAGCAAGAGACACTGCTAAGGCAGTAAATAATTTTTTAGAAGAACAAAAGGAGGATTTTGACCTTGAATTGGTTGAAGGTCCTATCAAATTGGCCACTCTATCTCCTATTCAAAATATGAAGGTGGAATCATTTGCTTAGACGAAGGTAAGAGAAGAGATATTGAAATCTCACATTGAGGACAATGAGCCGCTAAGTCTTGCATCTAGTATCTTGGAGAAGATCATGCCTACACATGTCAAGGATACATTTGATTCCCCATTAGGTCAGTTGAAGAAACTTATCAACTCTGTAAGTACTCACCTTGAGTACCTTGAAAAAATAGCCGAGGATAAGATCCAAAAAGAGTTTGATGTAAACAGGTTCAGTAGATTGAAGTTTATGATTGCTAATGATAAATCATTATTAGCTACCTATGAAAAGAACATTAAAGGTACATTATTTGTAGGTGGAAATATTTAGAAGTCATGTTTATCCTTGTCAAAACTCATTGAGGTCACTGAGAAGAAAATTAAGGAATATGAGAAGCAGTTATCAAATATTTCTCAAACCTTTGATCCTCTAACCATTTCTATGAGTAAGAATGAAGGTCAAGTCATATCCCTACTTGAAAAAATTAAAATTTTGAAGCATGAAAGAGACATAATTGTTGAAAGGGTATGTGTACTTAGAGGACTAATTGGTCCTAAAATGGAGACAATGCTCAGTACATTGAAGGAAGCACATGATGCTATGACTGTTAGTGATCTAAAAAATCTTGAGTCAGGAGAGATGCAATCCTATCTATTATGTGGTCACATGAATATTTTGGAAAGTCTCAAAAAGGTTTGGGACACTAGTCTAAGCCTGTTGAAGAACAATTTTGCAGATATATTCAAGTTCATGTAAGTCAGTAAAGCATGTTTGTACAATTTTTTATGATTTTTTGTATGTGGATTACCGTCTTTTTCATTGATGTCAAAGGGGGAGTTGGGAGAGTGAAAAATGTAATATTCATCTCAGGGGGAGTTGTGGATAAAATATTTTGAAGTTTTGTGGATTGCAGTGTATTCATGTTGGTATTGGTTCCGACACTTAGTCATTTTTCACTAAGTGTCGCCATCAATGCCAAAGGGGGAGATTGTTGGCAAGAGACATTGCACAAGTCATCTAGTGTTGTCATTTATGGCAACTCTAGTTAGTAATCCCATCCACATCTCAGTAATTGCTTATACTGAAAGCCAAATCAAAGAAATGTATTATCTGTCAAAGCTAAAATAGGGTATCCGACAAAGTTGTGTATATTGGCTCATACATAATTTAATGTTATCATTTTGTGTTGTGGATATTAGGGAAGATATTTTGATGTATGAGCTATCTTATTCGTGAATCATTGGGGTTCGCATTCATTGGTCTGTAAGTTAGAAGATCTAGTGTATTGTGTTTCAATCTATCAGTGTAGAAAGGTTGACTAAATGAATGAAGCATGTTGTGGATCTTCAAGGCATAATTGTTTAAGGTGTTTCGTGTTCGAGACATGTTGTTTTGGGTCCTCATTATGTTTTAGCTGGAATTGGTTGCTTCACATTAACAATTATCTATGGATTGAGCCAATAGTTTGTGCACATTTTATATTTTGTTTAAGCCGAAAATGGTTGTTCTAATCTCTAGTGGTGGATATATATAACCGATCATTCATATCATTTTGATATATGTTGTGATGTAATTCAAAAGATAAAAGGTATATTGATCGATTGTGCACAGTTTTATTTGAGAAGAATAAAGATTGGTGATCCAAATTAAACCAGACCAATTTTCAGAGAAAAATCATATAGGGTGTGAAGAATGCAAATAATGTGCTTAACCAGAACTATACTCAGGCATTAGAAGATGCTATTTTTGTAGTTCATCTATTCTAGTAGTTTTCTGGATGCGAGTGTAAGATAGTGAGTCTTCCTTTAGGCAAAAAGCCTTTTGTATTTTAGTAGTGAGCTCTAGGTAGTGTGCCTGAATGCATGTGCATTCATTTTGTAAACACTTATTTTGAGTATACTCAAATTGTGGATTGATCTCCACCATGGTTTTTCCCCTAACAAGGTTTCCACGTAAAAATACTTATGTTATGGTGTCGTGGTTGCTTGTATTGTGTTCTTGCATCTTTCTTTTGATTCAATTCTATAAGTGGATTAAAGATCAGGTTAATAAAGTTAGATTTTGCAGAACAATGATTCACCCCCCTCTTAGTGTTCCTTGATTCCAACAGATAGGTTGTATATCTGTTGGTTTGACATATAAGAGACATGGAATCCTGAGCTCTAACATCATTTTCTTTGTCCCCTATAGACACCTCTAGAGCTATCAACATAGGAGTTGAAGATACAAATGATCAACAATGGGGTTTGTTATTCAGGCAATGAAGGGTCTCTTTCCTCTTACATGTCTTCTTTACTTCTAGATGTAAAATTTATCTTTTATTGCATCTTATTTAGTTATTCCCACAACTTGTGTGGGAAACATATAAGCATATTTCTTGTAATGAATTTAAATAACTACTTTATGCAAAATACTATTCCTCATTTTTGTAAAACAATTGCATAATGAAAATCGAAAAAATTCATTTCATGGAACTATTTTCATAGTTATGAGTAACCTTAGCAAAATATTTTGTGTACCTTTCTCCTTCTTCAATTAAAAAATATTAGTGATTTTCCAACCTAACCTGATTGGGCTGAAAAGAACAATTAGGTAACATTTTTGGAAACTTCTACTATATGTTTTCCTACTAAGCATCTTAGACCAGTAGCATAAACCTATCCATTGGGCATATGAGTCAATTCTTGTCCTTTACTACTCAAAAGATCCTTTGTAACTCAGTTGTTAGAATTTGAACAAGAACATAACAAAATTGAAAGAAAACTTACAATGGCTCTGAACATGGCCAACAAACTATGCAACAACACTTCTTGGAAAATGAAAACTAAACTGAAATATATGTGCAACCAAAACTTATTAAAAAGAAACATCTACTCTACCCTACCCTAAATAGCAAAGGATAATGTTCAAACAAATCCATTAACTATATTTTTAAAATAACTCCCCCTTATAACCAACAAAAGATGAATTGAATGCTCATGAACTACTGGTAAGAGGTAAGGAAAAAAAATACACCTCACAAACTTCTGCAATACACTCTGAAGAACATAACCAAACTCACTCACCCTTTGATTTTGGCTAAACATACTAATGATTTGACATGAATCAGTCTATTGTTCGATAGTTGCAATCTGCTCTTTGGGTGCACGGAAAACTTGTGGTATCTTGTTGATATTCTTCTTGGATAAATCTTTGATGGGACATCCTCTTGAAAAGATGAAAAATGAACTCTTTTTGTTAGCTTTTAGCTAGTTATATGATGTTACAACCTCACCTTTTTTATTGGAATCACTTGAAAACATGTCATCAAGCTTTGAAAAAAAATTCTCAATTATGTTTGTGCACAAGTCTTCATCACACTGATTGTTAGTTTCCTCATTCATAACATGCTCTAGGATATCTTCATGTCTGACTTCTTGAGAAATCAAAAAGATATCAGGATTCATACCTTGGAAAGCAATGTCTAGCTTTAAATCTTGTTCATCTAGCACAACAATTGCATGAACTTCAACCTCTTGATTATTTAGATCAAGGTTGCTCTCACTGATTTTCTCATGAATCGATGTATTTCCCAAATGATTTTCATCATTCTTCTCATGAACCAACCTTTTTTCATGTTTTTCCTCTTCTTCCAGCTACTCCAAAACTTGTGATGATTCTAAATTTTGTACTCTTTTCATCTTGCTCAATGAAAGAAGGGAGTTCATCAAATAAAAACATGAAATTATTATTTTCATTACTATTCTCAAGCTCTTCAACCCGCTGCTTTGCTTGATCATACTCATCCACCTCTTGTTGCAAGTCTTATTTTTCCTCTTGTTCATCATGTGCCAGCATATCAATAGAATTTTTTTATTCCTTTTCCTCTTCAAACACATCTTTTTTCTACTCAGTAAACCAGTTGCTTTGATAAACAATAGGTCTATCTTTGCAAAGGTGAATTATGATAGGAGAAGAAGACTGATTATTGAAGTCTTGTTGACCTTCTTGAGGTTTTATAAACTTTGGAGATGGCTGCTCTTGAGGTATACTAGGCTGATTTTGATTATTTTCTAGATCTTGCAAAGGTTGAAGGATTCTAAAACTTGGAATTTTAAGTTCAAGAGATTGATGTGAGGACTTAGAAGATTTAGCTTGCTTGAAGCTTGGAATTTCATACTTTGGAATCTCTTCTTTTGATTGGGCCTCAAAATTTTGTACTCGGTCAACCAATGCAACAAACTTCCCTGTGAGATCTTCCTCTTTCTTTCTCATTTATTCTTCTTTAGTAGCAAGCTCACTTGCAAGATACTCTTCATATTGACTTCTTTGTATATCCTCTTCTTGTTGGTATTGATAATTTGAGTAAACCAACTCTTCTTGCTGCAAACTATATTCTTGATCTCCTTCATACCCTCAATTTCCTCCAATATCACTCAATTTCCTTTCAAAGTGCAACCTTATATTCCTGAAGCTCATGTCTTCAATGTTTTGAGTCTAATTGGGAGAATATTCATGCTAGTTGGAAAAAAATGGGCTTCTTGGGGCTGATTTTTAGCATATGAAGGCTACCAAGGAGATTGAGAAAGGATGGGTGGGTGGTAAGCATATTGAACATGTTGGTTTTCTTGAAAAGTAATGGCACTTGGACTAAAACTAGCAACATAGTTGATTTGACATGGCTGATGAGAGGGTGGATTAGCAACATTTTCATGATATGATGGATGATATGGAAAATTCCCATGAAACATAGACATGCTTATTCATTCAAAAGCTAGAAAACAAGCAAAAATAAGAATTTTCTAAAATAAACCAACACTTGATCATATTCAAACCAGTAGAAATACCATTCAGATTCGCTAGATGTGTAGTTTTTGCCTCCAAAGGCTAAGATCATTGAAATACACATGAAATATCAGTGACATATGAGCAACTTTGGACTGAAACAGTCCAATCTGTTCCACTAGGCATGCCAAAAACTGTTGTCACGAAGGATTGCACCCTTTAGCTAAGTATGCAACTTAGCACTCCTGTGTAACATGGGATCAAGCTTAGGTTGTGGGTGACCTATTATGAGGATGAACCTCCATATTATGGGTTGGTTCCCCTTTGAATCTCCTAGAAAAACTAATGGATCTAATTGGAAAAGGGATAGAAAGATGCTCTGGAAATGTAAATTTAATTCTAGGAGGTGATACACCAATGATTTGAAATAAAAAAAACTAAAGCCTTACTTATAAATTTAAATCAAGAGTTTCTAGTTACGATGTTCATAATTCATATTTTGTGTAAAATCATAAGTATTTCATGTGATGGTTTCAATTTTCAGTTTTGTATTGAAGGTAAAATAAGTTTACACATCAAATTTTGCTCAAAATTGGTTTGACACAACATATGACCTAATTTAATATGAAAAAAATTCAAAATACATTGCTTAGATGAGGAAGAAAACATAGGATTCACATGAACCATAATGAAAATCTGCAAGAACATACATCCACAATGCAAAATGAAAGCTCCAAATAGGACCAACAACTCTTTTCTTTATTGATTTCAAAGAAAAAGTTGGTACTACATGAAAATAAACTGAGCTAGGAAACTCTAAGTCTCTTTGCAATGTGCAAGAGAGAACAAAAATCAATAACTAAGGAAAAAGAATAAGCTTTCCCTCCTATAATACAAAATTAGACCCAAAGTGCCAATAGTGGTCAACTACAGACAACTGCACTCCAAAATATCTATCTCACGAGCAAAACAAAAAAGCCTAAAAAAAGAGGGCTCATAATTGCTCCAATTTAAAGTAATTTAGCTCCAAACTCCCCACTCTCAAGCTATTTTCCCAAAGAGAACTCCAAAAAATTCCTTAGTTTGACTTGAAGTTAAAGATAAATACCTCAGTTCCACTCCTATTTTTTCGCATGATTTTGGGACAAGAATAAACTACTTGACCAAATATCAAATACAATCAGTTATGATTTACTTTAATAAGTGTTATGTGATTGTTTATTCTTGTATTACATGAAAAATATTAAGGTAATTTGAAAAATATCACCTTTAATATTTGTTTACATATTTATTTTTGCTTTAACTTCACACAAAAACACAAGGGGAAAAAATAAATTATTCTTATGACTCTCGTAGACTCACCTCTCACTAGGTATTTGGAAAGAAAATATTGAGCATGGCTTAGGTATTAATCATCATAAAATTTTATGAAATAAAGGTGAAAAATAACCCAATACTTGGGTCGGCCAGGATTAGGGCTTCCTTTGTAAAAGTCAAAAGAATGCTTAATTGTGCTCATAGGCTGATTTTGAGTTCGTTTTCACTTTATCTATCAAGTTTCATGGTGTTGCCACCAAGGGTTTGAAGATTTTGGGAATTCTTCTACACAGGTTGAACTAGGACAATGTGAGGGTAAGTCACTCTTTTATTCATAAAAATGCTAATATTTTTTTATTTTCTTGAAAGAAATGATGAAAAAACCCTCCTTCCTCTATGTCTGTGTTTCTTGGAAGCATTATGCAAATGCTATTTTTATTTCAGCTATCTCTCGTGCTAGCTTTCTATGTAGGCTTTGTGATCTCGAGACACCTTTAACTCTATAATTTTATGCTCATTAATCATTCAGCTATTTTTTTTACTGTGTATCTACTAAGATGAATATTTTCATTGACATTTTTAGGTAGAAACACTATAGTCATATGGATAAAAGGATTTGATTCTTTTGGAAAATGTTGTCACTATAATGGGCTAGTTCTAACAACTTTATGACTGCACAGTCCCAAAAATATGATTATTAAAAGGTTACATACAAGCTCGCAAAAAACTAGCATTGATTCCTTTGTAGCTCTATCTTTGAACTTATTGCATTTGATAAGACTACCCCTTCAAGGCAGCCACTGATATGATTTATGTTGATTGCTACATAGGATTTAATTCAGTGCACTAGTCTGTTATCAGCCTTGTCAATATTTGCTACTATTTGAATTTGTACCTTTGATTATGGATAGTGCTACCTCATGATGGTCATTTTTACCTTGTATGACTATCCATGAAGCCTCTTAAGGTCTTCCCCTACATTCCAACTCAAACACTATATTTTATAACTATTGATAGCACTTGAAAATTGTAGATTGTTATGGCATGGACTATTCACATAAGTTGTCCCTACATTGACACTGCTATATTTGAATCCAATTTTTGATGAATGTTTGTTGGAATATCGACGAATCACTGAAGAAATTTTTGTTGCTTTCCTGACTAGCTTTAAAACGTCAAAATCATGACTAAATTTCATTGGACTATCGACAAAAATTTCATCGATCTAGTGACAAACAGTAGCCAAAACACAGGTGACATGCCTTTGCCAAAGCATCAGATCAACAATATAAGTTCGTCACAATTACGACAAAAGTATCGTTAGACATATTGCAAATATCGGTGAGAGATCAAGACTGTTACAACGATCAAAATTGCCTAAGAAGATATATTGGGAGGACTGGCCTATGGTCCCAGTGATAAAGTTTCATTAGCGAGATACTCATCTTGTCTCATCGATGAAGCATGAGGGAAGCATATCAGCAAGACATATACCATTAGAGTAAGTTTTGAATGTCTACCCGACCCACTATGTCACGTCGATAAGATTACATTGATAGGAGTCTTGGCGACATACTTGAGATCGAAAGAACAATGAAAGCAGTTCGTCGAAATTGCAATGAAATAGGCAAGTCATTATGATGAAAGTTTCATCAGATGTATTGCAAATTCATCGGACCCTTTCAGAGGTTCGTCGAAAATTTGACGAAACAATGCAATTTAAAAAAAACTATTCGTTCAAATTTAGGAATATCGGTGAAAGATCAAGACTGTTAAAATGATCAAAATTTCCTGAGAAGATATATTAGGAGGACTGGCCTGTGGTCTCAGCGATGAAGTTTCATCGATGAGATACTCATCTTGTCTCATCAATGAAGCATGATGGAAGTATATCGGCAAGACATATACCATTAGAGTAAGTTTGGAATATCTACCTAACCTGCTATGTCACACCGATAAAATTACATCGACAGGAGTCTTAGCGACATACTTGAGATTGAAAGAATAATCATCAGGGAGACTCACCACATCGGGGAAACTACGAAATATCCTAGCGATACATGATCTCTTGTTGATGAAGATACAAATGGATGAAAATAATTATCGGGGTGACTCTGGGCGATATTTAAAAATAGTAGGAGGCTCTAAAGTGCATCCATAGGGATAATGATAGGACATAAGGATAGGTCAATCAAAGAGAAAAAGTTGATGTACCAAGACCATGAGCATTTAAAAGGGGTAGTAAAAGACAAGATGGATTTTCATCAATGCTCGTATATAAAGGATAGATTGGAAGACTTCATTATGAGAATTTAGATCAAAATATGCTTAACCCTGTTTTGACAAATGCAATGACATTAGTGTCAAGAGTTAAGAGGCCATTCAACTTTGCATTTAAATAAATTATTGTATGCATTGAGTAAGTGTTTACAAGGTAGAAAAAGGACAGTCATATGACTATGTAAAATATCAAACAACATGTCAGTTGTTGTGTTTAATTAGGCTTACAGAGGCAGGGATTTATCATTTTTTGCATACATCTACAATCCAAGCTCTAGGTCTGCATTATTTGGTTACTATGTATGAGAAATGAGAAATGAATAATTATAGAATATGGAGGCTACAGATGATATTATGATGGACACATTTGATAATGATGATCAAAAATTGAAGAAAAATAATAAACCTATGATGAGTCATGAGATCAAGTGGACTATCATGGACAGTGAATTATGAATCATAGATGTTAAGACAAAAAATATTCACCATAAAGCACATGAAGAATATAATTTATGATGCTATAGGAAGGTTTACTATCATAAAGAATGTATTCTCAAATTTTAAAAGATAGTCATACCAATGTGTAAGGAGAATCACTTCAACAATGAAAGATATAAGGACATGTGGTAGAGGAATGATAACTAAATAGTGGATTGGGCATAGAGATGGTAACCCTTAAAAGTATAATGTTGTGTTGACATCAAAGCAAGAGAATAAGGTTATTTTCAAGTAAAGTACAATTATATGGCTTCCATCAAGAGTACAATCAGATCCATTAGTGATAGTGAAAAGGTTTTGACAGTAGTCTTGATGAATATCACAGTGCCCTTTATTTCATATCAAAATGACTCACTATACTATGGCAGTGGTATTAAAATTTGTTGAAGATAATCAACTACGATGAAGAGGGAAATCAATATATAATGATGGTCTAGGCACTATGATAGACAAGTCTGGAGGCCAAAGTCAAGCCAAATGAACAATCTTAAATAAGCTCTGAAGAGAAATTTTGATAATGGAAAGTAGAAAGCACAATATTCAGAGGACAATGTAGGACTCAAATCTAGATAGATAGTATAAGTTTGTGAGAGTTCCTTCAAGAGTGTAATGGTGATGAGGTATTGAATGCTAAAGTTGCTACAAATATACACAAATTTACTAAATGGAATCTCAATTGCTTTGTTTCCCATTCTCATGGTCAAGGAAGTGTTGACACAGTAACGCACAGTTCATCATGGGAATTATAGAGAGGTTGAAGACACTATTGCAAAAATTTAGAGGTATGACAGAATAGTGAAGTAACATAAAGTTGTGAAAGAGAAGATTGAGACATTCGTATGAAGGAAAACCATCAAATAAAGGTTTTAATCAAGATAGTCATCCTTTGATAAGTTGAAAGAAAGTCATGAATATAGGAGGATAGTTTGCAAGATAGTCATATACATTGTAAAGGATAATGAATAAGGTTTTAAATTATTACTCAAAGAGAAACTAGTAACCTAGTCCTAATATTTGAACTCCATTGCATAAAATTTTATTGAAAAAGGAAAGTACTGAGCAGCTGAATACAAAAAAATCATCTTACAAATTTGCACAGCAAGCACAACCTACGAACTGGATTCTAATTTTGCTAAAAAAGAAAAAATCAAACAAGTGAATATTAAACTACACACTAGAATCTAATTTTGTGGAAAATGAGCAATTTGGTGAGAAAAAATACCTGTAGTGCATCTTGGATACTTAGCTAGTGTACTAAAAAATAGGATTGCAAACCCAAAATTATTCTCACTCTAGAAATTCAATAGAAAAATATAGAATGTTATCCTGGATACTTAGCTCTTAGACAGTCAATAAAAAAACATGAGCATGATTATGAATGGTTTTACCTGGTCCCACTCTTGATCTCCATGTTTGAGAGACTTCTCTTTAAGATCCCATGAATCCACTCTGATCCATTGCTACCAAAAGAGATATTAATGTGTAAACAAGGAACCACATTTAGAAAAATTGGTTGTTGATTTCTTTTAAGAAATTTAGAGACAACAAAAAGAAGATACCCGATGGAGATCATGTGGGCTTCCTAGAGAAAGCACTACAATATGGCCTCAAGCAGCAATGAAAAACTTTGGATTAGATTTATAGTAAATTCTAACAACATGACATTGAGGCTCCTCTTCATTAAGTTGATGATATGAAGAACCAAATCCATATCCTCTCTGAGATACATATCATATTGAATAGAAAAACATAGTGACACAAGCAATCTGAATTGTGAGATAAAGCCTCCAAACCCTCTATGGAAACATGACTTTTACTAGATAATCAAAATTTTAAATTTAATTATACCTAAGAAAAATAATTCCATACAATGCAGCTACACACAAAAATTATAGATGGGACTGATCTTCCACTTCTAACTCTCCTTATTCCATTTGAAGAGGACAACCTCTACCCCTTGATTCAACTATGTAATTTTAGCATTAACAAATAAAAATATTGTTAGCACAAGAAACAATCCTCACCCATCTAAACAAGCACCTGTAAGACAAGCCTGAAAAATCTAAGTTTATCATAATCATGTAAAGATTAAATCCTTATAATCAATCATAGTAACTAGAAAGTATTAATTGGATCACTAAGAAGAATCAAATAATTAGGGTTGGGCACTATATAAACCAATACTATCACAACTGTTGAAACATGCTCAGGTAGTGGGTCCTCTCCCCTAGATTAAATTAAGGAAAAAATTATTGTAAACACAATATGTATATAAGAATATGAATGTAAAGAGAAATGGATATTAGCAAAACATAAATGTAAATAAAAGTAATGTGATCAGAAAATGAATCTAAATTGGTCTTGAACAAATAAAATCATACCCAATTAACATTAAGTTATAATTACCTTGTACTCATTTCCATTGTCAATCTTGAAGGTTACTTTGATGCCTTCTACAAAAAATCTCTAGCCACAAGGCAAGAGAAGGCAGAAAAACCAAGTGTATATTGATAAATTCCTAACAATAAAAAAGAAACAAGCAACTAGTCAACCCTATTAGAACAAAATAATCTTATGAATTGATTTTTTTTTTTTTTACTGGCTAATGGATAGTGGACCTAGTTCTCTTGAATTGAGATACTACTAAGATGTGTTGATAGGTGATTTTAGACTACTGATATTCTGCTTCAATCTCTATAAGTTACTTTTGTCTTAAATATATTCAAGATAACTATGCAAAAAAATTTCCCGATCTTTTAGAAATTATGCAGATTATTTTGTTAATACTTCTCCATTTTGATATTTTCTTTTAAAAATCATAGAAAGATATGTAATGTCATATTTGAAACTAACATATTTTAATTTTAGTAGTTCTGTAATTATAGGATATGATTCCAACAATTGTGAAATGCATTGGCAATATGTTGGATGGATGAAGTAAGCTATGCAATTGGAAGGTGTAAAGCCAAATTCCGTAACCCTTGCCAACATCCTTCTTGCCTGTTCTAAAACATGTGCTTTGGAACAGGGTATGAAAATCCATCTAAGTATAATGAAAAGGAGATTTTTGATAGATATTATATTATAGTAAGTTGAATGAATGTAAGTAGATAAATTTTTGCATACTTGCAGATGGTACAAAATTTCATGGTTAAGTGGAAGCCTCCCATCAACAACAAGATCCAAATATCCATGTATCTATCTCAATCAAGCCTCTAAACCCTTCAGAGTTGTCAAATTTTATACTAACTTGTTATGCACAAAAGTCAAATTTTAGAGACCACTAAAAACAAAAGAAACAGAGCTTTGAAACCAAATCCACACACAACACAGTGTTCATAGTGAAAATTTAGCACTTTCTTCCATCTTTTCATATTGGTTTGATGCTTCAAATGATGCATTTCTTATATTGAAAAGTGCATTACCTTATTGAGCTTCTCTTTGTTTCGAGAATAGTTTAATATTCTCTACTTAACAGGGCCAACCACGTGAGGTGGAAGCTCATTTGGACCCTTCCCCCCTCACATCACTCTCAATTTCACATACCTGATCATATAACATTAATCATTCATTTATCCATTAATAACATATAACATTCGTTCATTAATCCTGCATTAATAACATATAACATTCATTCATTAACATACTCACATCCATTAATTCATCCATTAATAACATATAACGTTCATTCATTATTCCATTAATAAAATATAAAATTCATTAATTCATCCATTAATAACATATAACATTCATTCATTAACATATAAAATTCATTCATTAATATTCACATTCATTCATAACATATAACATTCATTTTTTCAGTTTTTACATATTATCAAAAATATGGTTGTCATAATATGATTACAATCACTGTTTTTTTATTAGTTTTTTGCAGCTAAAAAAATTTGAAGTGGAGTATCATTTTCTAAATCATCTACCCCCCGTTTAGATGTTCTGAGCTCTGTTTGTGGTCTTAATGTATGCCTAGTCGTGTACTCACAACGTGGACACTGTTGCAAGGGGGGTTTGCTGCAATAACAAATAAATGTTAAATTGATATGTTTTATTATTATTGTTACAAGTATTTCATTAATTAAAATAACATTAGAGTGGTGCTCTTTTTACCTGATGGGGCCACATAATGTTCCTAATCTTGTCTTATAGCCTCAAGCTCAACATACTAAACACCCTCTAAATCATGATCTGGAGTTGAAACACGAAAGGTTACATTAATTAATACATCAATTGCAATTAAATATGTTTAAAATAACATTAGAGTGGTCATCTTTACCTGATGTGGACATATCATGTTCCTGATCTTGTCTAGCTTGATCATGCTCAACATGTTGATCATGCTCTACATACTCTAAAGTTGAAACATGAAAGGTTACATTAATTAATACACCAAATGCAATTAAAGATGTTTAATTGTATTAATCCATATTGTGTTTTGTATAGCACATGAATACATCCAGTACTGAGATGCACACCATGGCCTTCATTTGCAGGTTGTGCTCCACCGTCACTAGGATACATTACAATGTCATGTGTAGTATAATCATTGCTTGTCTATTTAAAACAAATAGGCACATTATTATTTTATGGTGGAAATTAATATTGAATAGATTGCACAAGTATTCAATTTTAAATAAACTTTATTGAGTTTATTTACCTGCGTGTTGGATGTAGTGGAAGATTGTGTTTGCCCAATCAAGACTCTTAGGCATTCAACCAGGGCTCCATAGCCTTGCTGGAAGGCAATATTTAGGTCCTCTTCTATGGGCACTCTGTTGAATTCAGAGCCCTATATTTTTGCATAAGATCATGAATTTTGCTTCTATGGCGTGATAAAACCAAAATTGTTTGCAATTTATTATTTGGATGCAATATTTCATTTATTGATACTTACAATTCATGCGGCTAATTTCATATAACCACTAGAGTCAAGTTTTTGCTGCCCATGTTTTTCTAGTCTTGCCTTTGTTTCCTTCAATGTGTCAGGCAACCTATGAAAAGTTTGAAATACGTTAGATTATGTAAAAATAAAGAGCAATAAGTATATAATTACATTATTGATAGTATCACATACCTTCCTTGGCCCGGTGGTGTTTTTCCTTTTTTCTTTTCAGCCTTCTCTTTTCCATCCGACACCAGGTCCTTCCACTCCCTCTCTGGAATCATGGGGGGACGCTCGTACTTTCTGTTCTTCTCTAAATGTGACCTATATTGGCCCCTCACATACTTTATATAGGTACCAAATTTCTTAAGGACCTTGGTTCGGTTGAATGCTTTATCACTGAACAACACAACTAAATGGTTAATAAGCTCATCTTTTAAATCTTGATTTTGGGCATTCCACTGTGTACGTATGGTGGGCCCGAAGAGCTCCAATATAATATCACTTATATGTTTATAAAAACCATCATTTCCTACAAAATGATCATGGTATCATTAGTCTAAAAAGAGTGATCAATAAGTAAATTTCAATTGGATTATATATAATAATAAGTAAATTTTTTTAAAGTACCCGAGACCTTCTCTATTTTTATGGGAATGAAATCCTCAGTCACCAAAAATATGACTAGAAATGTTCTCGTACTAGTAATACGAGAAGATCCAAGAAATGCTACTAAAACATCACCAATACTAGTGGCCTCTGCATCCCCAGGTACATCTCTTGACATATGTTCTGGCATGTGTTCGCTGCCAGAGGATGCCCTATCGAATGCCTACATGGTATATGTTGCTGACATTTCAGTCAACAATATAAGCACATATGATGGAGTTGGATGATGTGATGTATGCATAGGAAGGTTAGGATGGACACTTGTACCAACCCCTACTCCTCGGGCAACACCTTTAGTACCCTGATCGTGGCCATCAACATCATGAGGAAGCAAAAAATCCTATAAAAACAACACATATTTTAGTTCATGACATAAAAGAGTATAAAATATAAAACCATGAATGAACTTATGTTATAATTAAAAACCTCATGACAAATTAATTGCAAGTTTTGTGCTCTCTCAGTCAATATTTTAACCCTCTCTCTTATCTCATCTGTTTGAGGCACTATGAATAACAACTAAAGGATTTCTTCATTGCATTTTTTTTGGGTCTTCCTTATCATATTGAGAGGGTTTGTTGAATATGTGATGTCATCATCACATAATAGTGACTACACCTCCCTATGGATTCTCTCCTCTACTACTGGTGCCTTTCCTCGATCAGCCGAATGCAACAAGAATATTAAAAGCATTATCAAAATTAACCTAATAAACTCATGAAAAAACATAATAATAAATTTTTTTGCTTGTATCTAATTTGTGCAATTACAATGAGGTAAACCTGTCAGGTAGAAGTGCCTAAAGATGGATCGTGATCTAAGCTCTGGGCTAAAGCCTTCCCCATATGATCAATATGCTGCTATGACAAAAATTAAATATAAAAAAACATTACCGAAATGAAACCAATAGACTTATGAAAATAATAATAATAATAAAATGGTATATTGGAGTCATTAAGTGGAGGCTGTGTAAAATGGTATATAGTACATACCACCCCCATAGTAAGTGTGCTTTTATCCAAGCGATTCAAATTGTAATCGATTAGCAACTCTTCCCCTGAAGTTATTCATTTTATCGCACATACAAATACACGATTTCCCTCGTGCACCTCGAATATGCAATTGGGTTGCTTATTTGTTGATCTAGGTCATGTACTATTTATAAACCCTGCAATATTCCCTGATGATTTTGGCCTTCCATCAATATACATAGCCACTCCTTTATTTTTATCCTTATCTTTTAGTTGTATAGAATTTGTTGATAGTGCATACCTATGCATACTTTGCGTATATCGAACCAGTTGCATCCAATATTTGTAACTCTAAGAGGGTATGACATACTCCATCAATTCAATAAATTTTTCATAACAAACCTTTATGCCATCCATGCAAAATAGGCCCAAACCATGTAATGACGATGGTGCTATGCGATATATCCTCTCGTTGACACAAAAATCAGTGTTTATCTGAGGAAGTTCCTTGGGTATCCATTGTTTTCGTAGATGTTTGTACCTCAAGGGCACCTCGATGTCACCTATGCTCTCATCATCATAAGAAAATGACCCCCCTTCAACAAGAAAAAATTCCATGCATTTATGAAATTTTCTTCTAATATTTTGACCTCTAGTTGATCTCCCTCTTTTAGACCTACTACATGTCTCGCTTTCCTCTTCTCTTCCTAAATTTACCTTGCTCAAGGAAGACAGATCTGAAAAATACCTATTTGGTGGTACCTGCACTCATAAGGATGTTGGATGAAGTTCTTTCATAGTGATGTGATCCCAAGGTGACATTATGATTAATCTATCATTTCATCGCTAGAATTTGACAAGTTATAAGGTAATCAAGTCTTGATAGATTGCAAGTTATTGTTACTACCATCCAAATGTGTCCATCACAAATCAAATCTACTTAAAGTTTTAACTCCAAAAATTTGTAACAAGTGTTAAATGTGACTATGGTCCACCAGTTACACAACCAAGGCCTCAAATGTATTCTCTAATTATAATCAAAGGACTTTTTCTCTTCATTCAAGTAAATAAACTTGAAGGGAAACACCACCAAGTGGTTTATTATACACCTAAATGACTAAAGATAGCATAAAATTTATATTTAATTTCCATATGTCTAAGTGGTTAACGGGGAGGGAGTGTGTACTAGGCCTGGTTAAGTCATCATAAGTTTATGCTTTGGCAATAAAAAATGTTTAAGTCATCTTAAATATTCCTATGTCTAATTTCTAGGAGACTTTTGGTATGTTTTAAGGTAGGATGAGTGGTCGCATCAATGTTCTAGTTCTTTGTGACAAGGTTTCAACATCTTCAAATAGTGAAATTTAGTGCTCATAGTCATTTGAAACAACAATATTTTGATTATGTATGATGGTAGGATTTGATAACTTAAAAGAATTGGCTACCCAACAAACTTAAAGTTAAAATAAACTTTTTCAGTTTAAGGGGTTAGCACTTTCTTTCATCTTTGCATATTGGTTTGATGCTTCAAACGATGCATTTATTATCCCAGTTCTATCATATTGTATTCCCATACCATTCCAATTATTGCAATTGTTGGAGGAGTTGATACCAAAATTTCATATCAAATACCACTTTCTTGAAGTAGTTTTCTGAAATTCTTTTATGTTGTATGGATCCGTACAAGCTTGAAATGCTCTGAGATCATTGGTGTAGATAAATATATGTGTTCCCTTTCATTTGAATTTGTTTTGAAGTGCTCAATCACTGTTTTGTGGGAGAAAACAATCAAATATAGGGATTGCCCTATTTTGCCTATGTAAGGGTTTGAGGGCTAAATAGAAATGACATCCACCAATCCACCCACTGTCTTGGAACTGTAACTTAGTGGATTGGTGTGCAACATGGTATGATATAGGTTCAGTGCAGTTAGGGGTCTATTAAAGCAAGAAACTTGGCATTGAATTGACTCCCTAGGGCTGACAGGGGCAATTTTTTTGTGAATTTGTGGTTGTTAAGTTAGGGTTTATCAATTTGATGGATACTTGGTAGAGTCATGGTGACACTATTTGATGGTCCAATCTCTACTTCAAAATAAAAATATCTCTAACAAATCTAAGAGCTATAATGGGATGGAATTAAAGGAACCTTTATATGAAGGATCTTCTAATGAAGGACCTTTGAATTAAGGTCTTCATTTGAAGGTCCTTCATGCAAAGTTTCCTTTTATAAAGCATTTTGGACATGAAATATTTAAATTAAAAAATACCTTCATTTTAAAGTCTTGACATGGAATCATTTTTGAATGAAGGATCTCCATTCAAAGGTCATGATGATGTCACCTTCAAATGAAGGTTCTTCATTCAATTGGTCGATAAAAATGTGAAAGACTAAGCTATTTTATTTTTTCTGTCTTATCTTATACCATTTTACAAGAATGGGGGTGCCAATGTACGAGAAGATTTTTGGAAACTAGGCATGAAAATTGCAGGTTAAAGAGAATGGGAGTGCCAAACTTACAGTACTCATTGTCCCTTGGTCATCGATTTTCCCTAAGTGCCCTCAACCTCATCCTCGGCGCTAGTATTGACCTTGTTTTCACTCCTCCATACTCTTCCTCGATGCTGGTATTGACCTTATTTTCAGTCCTCCAAAATCTTTGTCGGCACTGGTATTGACCTTGTTTTAACTCCAAACTCTTGCTCAGCGCTGGTATTGACCTTGTTTTCACTCCTCATGTTAATTAAATTTAAAATTATGGCGCCATTTAGAGTAGTGAATATAAAGCAAGCCAAGCCTATTATAGTCATGAGGAAATACTAAAACTCCTAGGATACTTTGTGAAACCATTTTCCTTGGTTAAAGGGAGGCCATAAAATATACCTTTGTTTTTGCTCAATCCTCAAATATGAGAATTTACAAGATTCTTAGCAAGATGAGTAATGGAAATGTGTGCAACAAGAATTTTTGAGCACACATGGAATCTCCTTTCCAAAGAAAGGGCTTCATAATTTAATATGATAATTTTTCTCAGCTCTAGAAATGATATGTTTCCTTAAAGAGGAAGGAGAAACCTAAAAGGAAAAAGAGATGCTTAGGAATCTCAACACTTCCTTATGATCAACCCCCTTCTATCCATAGGAATTCAACCAATTGGGCTTGGCTAAGAAGGATTTCCTATAACATTAAGTTTTATGCCACTATGTATTTGACCTTAAAGCTTTCCAAAAAATATCTAGGCATTGAATATTTTAAATAATGTCACGTTTGTCCTCCAAGAGAGTGAGAAAGGATTCATTAGAAAAATGACCATTGAATAGTTGGGCTATAGAGTTAGGAAAAGTATCACCTTTACTAAGGTTCCATGAAATACTATTAGCCAAAAGATATCCAAAGGCTTCCATAAAAAAACACATATAAAGTAGGAGCTAAGGGGAAAATATGAAAAATTTAATGAAAACACCCAAAATTCTCAAATTTCTGTCCATTCATGGTAATACAAGTATAACCATCATAAATTTTTTTTGAAAAAAGTGAAAAAAAATTGAGGAACAAATCCTAGATGACATAAATAGTCCAGTTCAACACCAAAGGTAGCAAGATATTAATGAAATTACCATAAGTTTTAAGTAGAAGTAAACTACCATTTTCAAGTGCTAATGCTAGTATGAAATTGTGACTAGCTAAATGGAAAGAAAATTAGAAAATTGTAACCAAAATTTAAGTGGAAGTAATTAAAAGTAACCACACTTTTTGCATGGTTGAACAAATTTAAAAATTTAGCCAAAGGTGATAGTAAGAAAATTAAAATACATCTATATGAAACATTTAGTCTAAGAGCCAAATTTGGATGGAAAATTTAATAAGAAGTAGTGTCGAAAGTGGAAAATTAATCATGAGATCATGGCTAATAGAGCATACAAAATATATTGGAAAAGTCAAGAGAACTTATATGCACATAAAAACACTCAAAATAATAATTATATCATACAATTCATTTGGGAATATATTACAATATGGCTTTTACAAAGCCTTTCAAATATACCTTCCCATTTGAACTACTATCTTACAAGAATATAACTAATTATTTAATAACAAAAATAAAAAAGTTAGTAAGGTGAATTTATTAATGTTAATCTTAATATCCCAACACCCTCCCTTAAGTTTTACATTCCACACAACAAAAAATGTTGATTGAAACAAAAAAATATATATAGGCTAAGCTAACATCATTTGATTTTTCTTTAAGTTCTCCCTCAAGAACATCATTGGCTCGAGTTATACAAGTCCACACTGTGTGATCCTTTTTCTTACAATAATAACATTAATTTTTATTTTTTAATTATTATTACCTCATGAGTATAATAATTTCTCATGTCAAGAATCAACTTTTAAATGTTTTCCAATGTTCTTTTTTCTTCTCCTAATAGGGCCAAAATCACATCTTCTTGTGTTTGAGAAGTTATTGGACTAAGCATAGAAATAACATTGTTGTATTTTCAAACTATTTAACAAAATATCCTTAGCATCTTCATCATCTAATAGAGCCTTGACTTCTACCAATTGTCTAATGAGAGATCTCAAATTTCTTATGTGATTAGACATAGTGATTATATCTCTCATTTTGAATCTAAATAGTTGAAGTTTTAGGAAAAACTTCACATTAACTATTTTTGCTCCAAATATTTTATTGAAATTATCCCAAATTTCCTATGATGATTTATCTAAATCTATATAATAAAATTTAGTGACAAAAAGGGTAAGATCAATAATATATTTGACTTTATCATCTGTTTTATGTCATTCCAATAATTTATTTGCATTTGTAGGTGGTGTTTTGTTCCCATGCATGATTCTCTATTATTCATTTATTGCATTTGCATTTATTTTTTCCAAGTATGAAATTTAAAACAATTTTTTTTGTTTAAAATAATCTTTATCTTAAAAATATGAACTAAAAATATTCCAAAAGTTTAATGTCAACCTTATCACTCTAAAAAGTACAACTTAAACATCCCTTTCAAACCTTGTAACCAGTTTTGAACCACTCTCCAATTAATTTTTCCTCATCACAAACATTAACACCATTTTACTGTTCTAAACAACTTATTGAATCCTCTATGGATCAAACTTATTTAATTGTTTAAAAAAAAAAAAACAATTTGAAAATATGACTTTTCAAACTTCACACTTCCTTCTTATTATTACCAAATGCCATTATTTTAAATGAAAAACACATGAATGTTATAAATGCATTATTTCTATAAGGAAACAAACCATATATCTCTTTTTAATGACCAACTTAAAGAAGATTGCAAATAGAAACTTGGCCATTGTATAGAACATTGAAAAACTGATAACAAAGAATTAAAAAAAATACTACAAAGATGTAGGATAGGCTAGAGGCCCACAATAGAACATTCATCACAAAGAAACTAGCCTTTACAATGATTTTTCACTTGTTGATTCCATAAAGAAAACCTTATCTTGAGTATAATCCATCATAGTCACATATGATCACATCATTCTTGACCATTTGATATCATGAAAAACCTCCAAAATCTAGTATTCAAATAACCCATATCATCAGCAAGACAAGTTCCATCGGGGTGAAATGAAAAGGTCATACCGAGCATATAGGTCTCACCTATGAAGTTCCATTGGCAAGAAACCTATCTTGTCTCACTGATCAAAGCAAAAGAAGTTGTATTGGCCAGACCGAGACCATTGGAGTGAGATCCTTGAGTCATCCCAAGTGCATTTGTCTCGCCGATGAAATATCATTGCCAAAACACTCATCTTGTCTTGCCGACAAAACAAAGAAACATACTATTTCCAAGACAAACGCTATCAGAATGAGTTCAAAATTTCCTCTCGACCCACTATGTCTTGCCAATAAGATTACATTGGCAGGAGTCTTGGTGACATACTTGAGATCAAAGGAATAATCATCGGGGAGACTTATAACATCGACAAAATTACTAAATGTCTTAGCGATACACCATGTCTTGCCGATGAAGACATAAATAGATCAAGATAGTCATTGGGGTGACTCTTGGTGACATTTATATGAATCAGATGGATAGATTATGTGATATCGGCGTAATGTCTCCCCAACAAAAAAATGTTTAATGAACGTTAGTCAAGCCTGAATAAAAGGATCTCCCAAAGCTTCAATTGTCTTTCTGATAGAACATTTGATGTGATAGTGGGTAAATTCAAAGATAAGCTACGCTCGTGTTCAAACTAGGACATTAATGGCAGTATTACTATCAAATGTGTCAATGATTTCCTAAATTGAGAAAAGTAATTGAAGGCGAATTTTGTAAAGTTAGCAACATAGGAACAAATGAAGGGCCAAAGGATCTTGCAGTCAAATAATTCTAAATCAACTTGTAAGTTCCTTGTAATTAAATTTATGGTTTTGTGATTCATAAAATGGAAAGCACTAGCTCAGGAAAATAAAAAGGTAGGAAACAAAGTGAGAGTAATTAACATAGAGGAAAAAAGCAAAAAATTAAAGCAAAGAAGGAACCGAGGGTAGTTGAGAGGAAGTTAAACCAGGACTTAATTGATCAATTGCCCAGCTCAGGACCTAAGGCCAGGTGATCTGCACAACTTAGGGTAGAAGTGGAAAAGTTAGAAGATAAATGCAAGCATATATGAGACATATGGACCCCAATTAGGGGATATGTGCTGTTTATTTTTCATTACGAATGAAGGAACCAATACGAACCAGTGTGCAATCCTTGGAAGTTAAACCTAGGGAAACTAGTCAGCCCCAATGTATTTGTAAATGTAGAATTGGTGAAGATGCTAGCTACCTATTATAATCCAAAATGTAAAGCTATTTGTGATCCATCAGAAAAACAGTTTATACATGTATCTAAAGCTTCCATTTGTGAGGTTTTTAACCTAGAGGGAGTGTGTGGTGAAAAAATTGTACCAAACAGTTGGAAAAGGAATTCTGGAGGATGGATACTTTGTACAAGGGTTGGAGGTTTCCACTACATAGGTCTAAGAAATATGGTTTTTCAGTTCCACTAAATGATAGTGATGGCCCCTATTCCATGTTGATTTATTTGAACCCTACATGAGGTACACATATTTTTTAGTGTGTCAAGTGTTGGGAATGGAGGCCCCTGGGCACATGTCAATTATACCCATGGTAATTGCAACGGACATCCAATGTCACAATTCAAGGTTTTCTTATTATGCTTCACACATCTTTAAAGTACTTGATTTAGGACTGATGGCATTAAAAAGTGTAGTTTATATCTTTCACTTGGATCCTTATTCAATCCTAATGCATATGATACTTTATTATGGACAAGAATTGTAGATGTGGCCTGAAAACTAAGGGTTGTACAATTTGATAAGGAAGGAAGGTTATTACCAGTACAACTCTCGACTACCACTTGGGATTGCAAATTTGCTAATTCTTGTTATTTACATTTTGAAGAGTTTTTTGTGAAACCACTATACAAATTTTACAATCATCATTGTGAATAATCATTGTCTGATGAAATAAAAAGGTTTTTAAGGCCTAAGGACTTCAATAGACCTGTCAACCACAATTGGGGAGATTGGTACTATCTAGAATATGCGACCATGATAAGAGTATGTGGATTTGAAGATGCACCCTTCATTTTGCCCAAGACAGTGCTTGATAGGATTGCATATTTGGAGATTTCTAGGCAATTGGACTTTTTAGATGTTATGAATTTGAGTTCTTTCAGAAAGCAGACCTTTATGCCTAGTACATTATGCTTCAGTGATTTCACTATATTAGCAAGGGATGGATATGACATGGTTTTCAACAAATTTTTGCAATACAACTTGAAGAAGGGTCCACCGCGAAAAAGATTTTTTCCAGAAGGGTATATTTATTTTTCCAAAAATAAAATGAACTTGGGAGGATACAATCACATACCCTATCTATATGATGACTTGATCAAGAATTTGGAAGTAGAGGAAGCATACAAATTTGTTGACGAGTATAATAGGGGATTGCAAGATACAAAACTATTATCTTCTAATGAAGAGGCATCTGGTGATGGTAGGCCTAGTAGTACAATTGATAAAATTTCCAGATTGAGAACTCAAGAGTACAAGTATGTTCCCAGGGAACCAGATGTTGAAGAGAGTGCAGATACTGACACAAGGAAGATTACATATAAATCATTTGTGGCTGATGATGAATTCATTAAAACCTCATATTTACAACCTTTTTCTGCAAATTAAAAGGAAAATCAATAAGGGAATCAATGGAGAATATTACACCAAGTAATGAGGAACAACTGCTGAATAACTTAAAATCAAGTGTGGAAGAAGAAATGAAAAGCATGACCCCTAAGAAAGGAAGCATGACCCCTAAGAAAGGAAGGAAATTATTAGAAGATGTAGGTGTCATGATCTTTCCTGGGTTGGATTTAAACTCTGCTTTGGTTTTTGATAGTTTTCTGAAGAATAGTAATGCCACACATAAACTCACTCCTGAGGGGGTAACAAAGATTTATGCATGATCTAAGTATAACCAAGATGAGGGATCACTTATGATATTGGCCCTATATCCTCCACACAAGAAATTTGTTGTAATCGATACTAAAAAGGCTTTTGGAGATGTAATGACATTAAAAGGTGGTGAGATTGATCCAATAGCTACAACAAAAAATGGCATTAATGTGGCCAAATTAAATAAAGCCCAAATCCAAAAGCTAATCAAGGAAAAAGAAATGTATAATATTATAATGAGAGACTACTCAGAGAAAATGATCACTTGAAGGACATGATGAGAATCACGCTGGGATCCACAAAGCAACTAACTCATGGTGAAAGCTCCCAAGCAAGAGTCTAGTGGGAAGAATCAAATGCATACTCACAAGGTAGATGTGATGCACTCACTGCAATAATAAGGAAGAGGCAAACCAATTTAATGACTTGGTTGAGTAAGCTCTGGGGAACACATTCACACAATTTTACTACACTACAAGAACATAAGAGGATAGATGGTAGGATCCAAGAGAAGTTCTAGGAAATAAACCAAAGGGATGCTCTTGATAGCATAGCTATTGATACTGGAAACCATTTTATGAAAAAACATAAAGACTTCCATGATGAATTGCAAGGTGATGAGCAGGGGATGATCAATGTCACAAAAAAGGGAGTACCAATGATGTTAGAAGATGGAGGGGAACTAAAGGGAAAAGATAGATGGATCAAGGAATGCGAGATGATGATGAAAAAAATTCTAGAGACAACCACAAGAAACAATTTAATAATGGAGGGGCATGTGAATAGAATGAGAAGATGTTCGAAATGGAGATAGCCATAAGGAATGCACTGGAGGATGCTGATATAGATGAGCGGCCAGCTTACCGAGATTATCAATCAAACATCTATTTATGGCTTAATAGAGCATAATTTCTAGTTTTTTATTGTTTTTAAGCAAAAGACATTTCTGAAAGGACGTGCCCTTTCACAATTTTGATATATTTATATATATTTCATAATGTAAAACATATATAGGCAGATAGGAGAAAGATACAGTAGATAGTTTTCAATGAAACTTTCCTTTAAAAGACTCAACTGCATGTATGAATTTTGATGAAGTTAATTAAGATGTCTAAACTTGTGGCTTAATCTTGGTATCAGCTGTTTGTGGAATTATAGAATTATCTGGTTGTCTCCATTTTAATGCTTTTTTGTTGTTTAAATTGATATATCAAGCATATATTCAGTTTACCAATACACATTTGCTGTATTTGTGTGATGTGATTATTTGGTTCTTTAAAGTAAAGATTAAACCCTTCTAGCAATCATAGTAACTAAAGAGTATTAATTGGATCAATAAGAAGAATCACATAACTAGGATTGTCATTCTATCTCAAGTAGAGTTTGTCGATCATTTACTTGCATGTTTATACAGGTTATAAACTACATCTGTGTACCAAACAATTTGAATTATTTCCATCATAGATTACACTTTTCTAGATCTTCATTAGACTCCATACACCCAACAAGGCACTGGTCTCATGCTTTCATCTTTTAGTTTATCCATTTTATTTTTTGCATCTGTTAATTGAACATATTCTAATATTACACATACACTTTATTAGGATTATATCTGTTCACTGTAAGATTGCCATTGTGAATAGATTGTTGTAAAAAAATCCAATTTCAATGTCAAATGTAGCAATTATTTTGTTGTTTTTGTCAAGTTTCATTAACCAAGCTATTTAGTGAGATGAATAAAGTTGTGTTATGACCCTTGGTCTCTTTAAAATAATCAGACAATATTAGGGAGAGCAGGAAGGGGAGAAAACTAAACTTCTTCAAAATAGGGGTAGTTGTGGGTTTGTTGGTTTTGTTTGTATACTATATACTAGTTCCTCTAGGATAAATAAGTCACTGTAGAAATGAAAGATGTTTGATTATCTACCTAATATTGTTTTATGTTTTTGAAATGGAAGAGATCTACAACTCTATAGAAATTGCTATATACTAATGGTCAAATTATTAGACTATTTAGATCATTTTAATTGACTACTACATAATAGTTTATGTGTTGAAAGAATTGTTTCCATTCTTTGTAGTTTTTACATTGGAAAACAAATCATATTTAATTTCACACCAATATACTTCTTTCATAAAGATATTTGTTTGATTTTTCCTTGCTATTTTCATCTTAAAATTTTAAAAAATGTATTCTATAATATAGAATTATTTTCAAATTGGGACAAAAAGGGTTCTGAGAGATATATTTAATCATAAATTTTACAATCATAAATATCATTTAATTTTTATGTTGTAACTTCAGTACTTTTAGTTAAAATAAAAATAACTTAAAGTTATATATACATATAGTTAAATTGGAAAATTTGTTTGTCCATTTTATTTTTAATATTTTTTAACTGAACATATTCTAATATTGCACATACACTTTATTAGGATTATATCTGTTCACTGTAAGATTGCCATTGTGAATAGATTGTTATAAAAAAAATCACATCACTTAAGTCTGCTCAGTTTGCAAAGGTAGACCCACCTAGGTTTGGAAACACCTGAAGAGAAGAAGGTTCAAATCATTTGGCCTTGTTTGTTACCCTACAATGTATCAAGAGATTGGAAAACTCTTGAGGTATTCTTACCTACATTTTTGAGAGATAACAAACTCCAAACCTCCAAATCCATAAAAAGATTCCACTTGTACGACCAAATTCTTGCCAAACCCCAAAACCCTTGTTTGAAGCCAAAATCATGAGGGTTTATTGAATCTCCTACTTCCACAACCTCCCAGACCTCAAAACCAACTCAGAAACAACCCATTAGGTCTTCACATGGATAAAAATTCATAAATCAGATCTCCCATACATATTTTGTTGAAACCTAGGCTTGAACCTCTCATTTCACATGCTTTTCTTCACAAAACTCTTGAGGACAAAAGCTATACCTTCTTTATTTATCATCCTACGCCCTATTCATGCATCCTAAAATTACAACAGTATCCATGGGGCCTCTTACACAAGCTATAGCAATCAAAAAAGTGTAAGATCCCCTTTATATCATGTTTGGACTACAAAACCCTCAAAAATAGGGCAACTGGGCTGTATGCAAAGAAATGAAGCTTTCTAACTCAAATCAATTCCTTAAGCCCTCAAATCAGATTCAAATCAAAGATAACACATATATTCATGACATGGAATTCATTTCACATCAAAATATGGCTGTATGTGACCGTACAGTCTTGCAAAACAAAAAAAATACATAAATTTTGAAGAAAAACACAAATTTTGGAATATCAAGAGCTTGCATTTTAAATCCTCAACCATCAACAAACTTTACAATGATCAATTTATGCCTTTTAAAATAATTTACACCTCAACCATTGAACAACCACATCTACAACTGACTTTTTAATATTTTATGATCACATGAAACATAAAACACACTAATTTCAAGGTTGTTAACATCACTATTGAAATGTTTTAATTTTTTGACCTTTCAAATGTATTAAAAATACTAGGACACCTCTAAGAACATTCTAGTGTCTTGATAATAGCCTTATTATTGAGAAGACACTAACCTTGCACCCTTTTACATGTAAATTCTCCAATTTTCCTTAAAAAGGCTACAAAACTCTTTAGTGCAAGACTCAAACTCATAACTCAAAACTTTACCTAGAACATGAATAATGGTCTTGAGTGACCTTATTCACAATAAAACATTCTTTAAATTCCTAAACCAACCTATTGAACTCCCTAATTATCATCATATGATTAAGCATAGAAGATGAGGTGTAGGTGCTCCTGCACCACTACCCCATCCAAAATTTTCTCACATTACAGAAAGCCACAATGTTCATCCAAGATAAGCCAATGAAATCCTACCTTATGTGTCCTATTAATAAAATTGGAGATGATCCTAAAAATGACATTGCGAAGGGTGATTGGTCTAAAAAATCTAAATGACTTTGCAATTATTTCACTACTACGATCAATGTGTCATCTTTCATGAAATTTCCCAAAACACTATTCATTATGATCATATGGAAATTTATAGGAGAGCTACAATAGTTGTAAAATCATGAATTAAAATTAAACATCAAAAATTACATCATGAATTAATTATGTAATGGCATAAAAATTAAAAACATCATGAATTAATTATGTAACCACATAAGTCAAATATAATTCTATCAATAAATTAATATCAAATAGATAATACAACCACATAACTCATACATTTCAGTGTCATTGATCTTATTCTTCATCCAACTCTTTGTCTATATCATCTGATCTAGATTCGACATTGTAAGGATTGGTCATATCATCATCGTTATCATTGATATCAGTTTTGATAATGTCATCATCCACACGGATATCATCTTCATGAACATTAACTCCTACATCATCATGATCTAGTTCCTCCTCTTTGACATCTTCATCAAGCACATCATCAACTAATTATTGATCCTGATCATCATCTATATCATCTTCTAGTTCTTCGATATCTTCTTCTTCCACCACATTATACTTTACTGGCCTTCCTCTTGGATCATGTCTAACAACAAAGGACCAACCCAGTTTACTTGGAACCTTTGAGTAAAATACCTGCTCAAATTATCTTGGAAGAACATAGGGCTCATTTCCAACTCGCTCGATCTACCTTGTATTAACCATGGTAAATCCATTATCATGTTCATTAATAGTTTTCTCAGGATCATTTTCATTCAATTGTAGCCTGTACCATAGGATGACAAACAAAACTAATTTGAAGGACTTAAAGTCATACTCAAGTATATCATCCAAAATCCCATAGTATCAATTTTATGAGACTTTTTGATGTATGTCACTTCTAGATGAAACATTAGTCACCTGAAAGACTGCAGTTATCCCAGAATCACAATTTTTCTTCGTGTCATCCAAATTTTTGATTCAAAATTTATGACCATTGCACCACATAGCCTTGTGGTGTTTCACCTACAATATTTCAAACATGTAAAAATTATTGCAATATCGTTAGTTGATAAACATATTTATTCTTGGCTGAATGTATACAAAGAAAAAAATCTCAACATATATATACATCAATATAAGTAAAAATAATTAAATAATATGGGTGATTAATATATTTATACGTACCTGTTTATCTCTTAAACCATATGCTAAATCAATTTACCTTGGTGTAACATTGGAATCTCCATTACGATGAGCTTCTTTAACCAATGAAGCCACACCTTCCCATCTTAATGCGTGACTAGATTGTTGACATCATTCAATCCATACCATCATCCAATCAAGATTGTTTGTGATGTACAAATGTAGTGCATGCCACTCTCAACCAACTATATAAAAAAAATTTGAAATTCACAAATGTTGTATAATTAGTTAATTACCACGGTATATGACCTTAATTTATAATTGATGTATATTAAAGATTAATAATTAAATAAGTACAATATACATAAAAATAAAATTTAAAATATATTCTAATTAATTTGCATGACCATATTATAATTACCTGTCACTTTTCTCAATCTACCTTTTCCCCATTAGGTACTCCCGTTTGAATTTTTTAATGGAGTTGGGATCCCAAATGTGATCTACATGGATCTTTGCTGCAAAATTAGGAAGATATTCAGTAATGTATACCATGGTCTGGTATACCATATACCCCTCCACAATAGAACCCTTAGGATGTGCTCTTTGTCTAACCAAAGCCTTCAAAAATTTCAAGTGCCTCTCAACCATCCACATTGACCTTGTGTGTATAGGTCCACACAATTCAATCTCTTCAACTTGGTGTATGAGGTAGTGTTCTTGTGCATTGAAAAATGTCGAAGGTTGACACTTTTGCATTTCACACATTAGACAAGGAATTTTTCTCTTCCAATAATTTATATCTTCTTTATGGATTCCTTTAGATGACAACCATCTACAAGTGATTCAAGGCACAAATATATTAACGAGATTTAACAAAAAATATACAATATATTACATAACAAGTAAAACAAATGGAAATTATAAGATCTATACAATGAATTGAACAAATATTGCTACTTACCTCATGTATTTTACAAGATCATATAAAACTTGCTTGACATTGTTTTCGAAGTTGTCTGGGAGAGATAGAGGTAGAATGTATTGCAACAATTATAAAATGATCTTTTCATTATTTTTCCAAAAGTAATAAACATAGTACACTGAAAAGTACATGCAGTATACAAATATATATATAATATACCAGAATAATTACCTTAATGAAGGTATTCCAATCACACATTTTCATCCCTGACCCAAATTCACCTTTCTTTGTTATGATATTGTTTATGTTCGCAAAAAATCCTATGGGAAATCAATTTTTTCGTATGACTTATTTTATAACATTGTTTTGCTGCTACGTTAATAACCAAGGAAGGGCACTTATATTAATTTGGTCTCCATTGCTATTTAATTGAATGACATTTTTCATTGCATGATTGGCTTCCTGAATGTCACTACAAATTTTGACAATTTTTTCTTTGTCATGCCTTCCATCCAATATTTTCCATAACGTTTCTGTTATATTATTTTCGATATGCATTGTATCAAACAAATGCACAATTTGTAGCTGCTCATAGTAGGGAAACCTACTAAATTGTCTAAGATAACTTTTTAGTCCCTGTAGAAGCCGACCATTAATGCCTTGACGACCTTCGTGAAGCATATAAGTTAAACAAATTAACAACGAAAATCATTTTCAGTTATCATGAGTAAACACAACACAATATAAAAATATAAATTCAAAACATATCATATATGATAGATAAACAATTTGATCTGATGTATAACCTTGATGATTAATTCTATTATATTCCAACTTCCATAGACGAGGTGTCATTCTTCATGGTTTTGATGTAGTGGATACTTATGATTTCTATGGAGGAGGTGCCTATACACATCAAACACCTGCTTTCCTAAACTTGTTGAATGATGAGATTTCATCTTTGGACCACAAATTGGTCATACAAATTTTCTCTTTGTTTGAAGACCTTTAAATCATATATAATTGGATTAAATATGTCAATTTTTATAATTATATATAATGAATAGATTATTTAAAAAAAATGCATGATATCTACTTCATAAAATTAAATATCGTTAAATTCATATAGTCAAACGTTATAAAATACCAAAAAAATGTGTTAGCCCTGGGGCATCATGAATTGTCCATACAAGCATTGCATGGAATTGAAATTATCTTTGTCCTATTGGTCTAGATACGCCATACATAGTGATGCCATTCCATAACTTTAGTAACTCGTCGATAAGAGGCTCGATATATACATTCATATCTTTAAATTGGTACTTACCTAGTTGAATGAACATAAAAATTATATAGTTCGTATAACCATTTTATTGCAATGTATATAAATTAATGTACATGACTATTAAATGAAAAAAATATAAGTCATTATGCAACAAATAAGACAAATGAGATGCTACTACGTTAAAGAAAATTGATGTAAACAAATACCAAGAAAAATTATTGCCAACATTATGTGCTCCCTCTTTATTGATATCCATGGGGGAATGTTAGTGTTGATAACAAAAACAGGCCACACCAAGTAAATAGATCTTAGCTCTCCAAATGGATTGACATCGTCCGTTGCCAATGAAAGCCTGAGATTACGAGGTTCTTCTTTAAAGTGTGGCCATTTTTCCTCCATGTCCCTAAATGTAGAACCATCTATAGGCATTCAAAGAATGTCATCTCCACTTATATTCCATGCATGGTAATCCATAAATTGCGCTAAGGTTTCACACCTAAATAATTGTTGCATATGTGGAATAATGGGAATATAACGAAGAACCTTGCGAGACACCTTTTTTTTTAGTTGATCTATTCGATATCTACTGATATGACATTTTGGGAATTCGATTGCAAATTCATGTTGTTTATGATATATAATATGATCATTGGGACATGCATCTATTGCTTGATACTCTATTCCAATATATTTCATAATGCTAGATAAATCTCGGTATGAGTGAGGTGAAATATTTGATGGTGGTAACAAAAATTCACCAATCAATCTACAACAAAAAATAATTTGTTAATATAAAGAATATTAATGGTACATATTTCATCCTTTATTTACTAGTGATGAACTAACAACAATTAAAATAGATGAAAAAAGATGACATATGACATACCTTAATATCCATGAGATTGCTATGTTGGATAAACCATTCATAACCTTCAAGTTCACCAGCAACAATACAGGAGAGAGAAGAGTTTTTTGGGAGCCTTAAAAAAGGGGCTCGTATGCCTTGTCAAGTACAGGTAAATCATGAACATCATCAAAGTCATCTTGATCAACAAGATTAGCTGTGCCACTAAATGTGTCATGGATCAATGTATTTGTACCATCATCTTCAATTGTGTTTTCTAGTGCATGATCATCTTCTTCCATAGGATCATTAAATTCATCTTTGATATTCATAGCTCCATGTTCCTCTGCTTGCAAAACCACATTCTCTGGGCTGTGATAATCCATATCATGTGCCCTAAGGTGCCCCATCTTTATGATAATGATAGACACAAATAAACCATGATCATGATCAAGTGATTTTTTTCTATATATAAAATTTTAAAATGATATAAACATTTACAAATTCAATCAATATAAACACATATAATGAACAAACTACCAATGGACGATAATCACGCCCCCTTCAACGTGAACATGTTTCCTACAATGTTTCTCAATTGTTGTGATTAAAAGTCTTCTCGTGTTTTAGCCCTTGCAATTATTGCAAGGACAATAACATTTCCCATCACCCTTTCTTTTCAATCTAGCCCACAATCTATCAAGTGACTCTTCATTTTGTTCTAGACTAATATTATCTAACATGATTTTTCTTTACCAAGCTTGAATATTTAGATCTTCAAAAATATCAAATTCACACTCCAATAATTTTTAATCATAGTCAGGTAACAAAATCTAATAATTCTGATATTTTACACCCAAAAAAATTCAGCATGCAACCACCCCTGCAAAAGAGAAGATAGTCTAAAGTTAATGAACCCAAAAAATACTTTAAAATGCTAATTCCTAAAATTATTAAATTCTAATTTTACTATGCTTTCCAACTGTTAGACTCCTAAAATCAAAATATTGAACTTGCACAACAAAATCTGGAAATGAAATTCTAAAAATCCACAAGTCTAAAAATAAAATCTGATGAGATGTTGCTTTAAAATATGATTTTCAAACCTATACTTGTACAAATCTGACTTCACAAATGAATTCTGGAAATAAAATAGTATGACATAATAAAGAGTTTCATTTGAAGTGGACTACCCTATTATATGCCTTGATAAAGTTAAAAGATCTATGAATTTTATCTACAATATAGCCTGTATAGTCATAAGTCTTATTCACATCCCTACTTTAGATATCAATAGGAAACACCATTAGATGGCCTCCTTGAAAGTTCAATACATTAAGAGAATAATGAAAGGGTCTTCCTTAATGATTACATCCATCTGCCAAAAAATAGTGTATGGCTGAATAAGGATGATATCATTTTGAAAGACTAAAATGATTGTTGAGACCGATCCTAACATATTTATGTTGAATAAAATACATACAAACAATCTTGTATTGACCTTCACTTCCACACTCTCAAGAAAATTGTTTTGTAAGGACAACACTTCATTTGCCTAGTTTTGTAGGTTAAGCTAAATCTTGTTCTCACAAGAAACTTCAAATGTCTCGTACACTTCCATCTACTTATGAAGCAAGCCTCTATCTAAATTGACTTCACCATTACAATAGTGCTTCAAAATATCATAGGGCCATCCTCTGGTTTTATATGTCAAATCTATTGCCATTTGTATTGAATTTTCTTCCATCCATCTAATTCATGTATTTGGTCACGATGTTTATTCTAGAATCCATATACAACTTCCTCCCTCCTATTGAAATAGAATCAGTATGGAATACTATCTTGACTTTTAAGCTAAATATTAAAAATTGGTCAGAGCTTATACTATGCAAAGGAGAATAAGAATAAACCATAAACTTATCAGCAATTGAAATAGATAAGGGGTAACTCTATTCCACACATATTCACATAGCAATGAACATGATATTTGGGGTTCCTACTCTTACTATTTTTTTGTTTATTTATATAATAATAAGGTTACACTACAATATTTTTGTTCTCTTTTTATCTGCTCTAACTCCTATTTCATTTGATACATTCAATCATAA
This sequence comes from Sequoiadendron giganteum, assembly GCA_007115665.2. Lineage (NCBI taxonomy): Eukaryota > Viridiplantae > Streptophyta > Pinopsida > Cupressales > Cupressaceae > Sequoiadendron > Sequoiadendron giganteum. The sequence continues at coordinate 338,683,626 of CM021109.1, read as the reverse complement.
TAGTATTGTGCTTCCTGTAAGAACATTATATCATGGCTGAATGAAAACAATGTTCAATGGCATGAGGCCCAAATGATATTCATGCATTGGTCTTGAAATGTCATCAAACTGAGACTAGTCATTGTTATATAGTATCAAATTTTCATTGATACTACTGGTCAGTATGATTTCTCATGTGAATTGATTAAAGATTGATAACCTATATATTCATAGGGTCCAATCATTATGTTTGACAGTGTATTGGTCAGTTTACTGTCCAATGCTATTTGCAAAATAAAATATAAAACAGTGATCTTTTCTATCTACTCCACTATAAATAATAAAGGCTGTAGAAATTTCCTTCCAATTTGAGTGTTGGAAGTCTTTACTATTTACAGTGGAGTAGATAGAAAAGATCAATGTTTTATATTTTAATATATTTTATTTTTCATTGTATTTGATCAACAAATATAGTTTGATGATGATTCTTTGACTAGTGCTACAATATTAGTATCTCAAGGTATTATATATGCAAATATAAACTACATTTGTATGATGCTTGATGTTATACCCATGTCCACTAGTTATCACCATAATTTTTATTATTATGTATATGCAATATAGGGATACTATAGAGGTAAGGAACAACGAGCAAAGAGAAAATATTTAAGGAAATGGACTTCAAAGAAAGGAATGACACTTTACTATAGATTCCCAAAAGGAGATCACAGTTATGACTATTCAAATAAGCAATGATTAGTCCATGTCATAATCATGAAGGGGGCATTGAAATTAATAATAACAATGATAGGGTAGTATAACGAACTTTAAAAGATACATAAAGAAAAGTAACTAAGCAGTCAAGAGGGCTTTTAAAACATCATAAATCTCATAAAGGGTTCATTTTCTTCATAGCAGTATGGTAAACTAATAAATATTTCCATCTCACAAATTTTCAAAAGATGACAACCTACAAGTGTACTAAGGAGTGCATGGACAATATCTCAAGGAGCTACCACAATTAATTTCTTCAAGTGTTATGCAAGGCCATTGAAATAAAATGAATAAACTCATGCATAACCTAAAAGACAAAGGATAGTCAAGTTGCTAGAGGGAAGGTATCACAAAGGATATGGAATCACTTTCAACAGATATGTGATGCACTTTTACGTTTTTTGTTTTATTTTTCCTAATAAGGTCAAATACTTTCTTTTAGTGTCTAAATCCTCCACATAGATATTAAATATGCCTACTCTCAAATAAATTTGAATTATATAAACAATAGTCAGATGCCTCCCTTGACATGAAGGACAATCTAAAGTACTAAGGAATTTTATATCCTTTGTAAGAGATTGCTTTTAACTAGTTAAAAAAATGAGAGGGTAATACACAGGTTGCAAGGAAAGTTAAAAATTTATCATAAGTAGCTCAATCCAAAAGAAAAAAATTAAGCATGGAAAAGCGTGAGTAGGTTGACCAGCTTCACTAAAAGTACAAGTTATTTTTATGACATCTTACCTAGATATTACTTGATAAGGTAAGGAGTGCTCTTTTCCACTTAGTTTCATATGGTGGCATATCTACACACAAATCACCAAATTGTCAAATAACTAAATATATTTTATTACTTAATAAAGTTGTTACAACATGCCATTCATGTCAAAATCAACTCTTCTTACCACAAAAAGTTTGGTTTCCAATTTGACAAGTTCATCTTTCGATTCCTGTATCAACTTCTGAAGGAATTTGGCAGCTTATACTTCTACATGAGGAGACAATTTCATCTTGTAAACTATTCCAAAGTACAAAACAAATAGAAATCATATAATTTATAGGATAGTTATAGCTTGCTAGATGTTTGGCAGCATCTAAAAAGTTTAAGTGAATTGAGAAAAATAGAGAGGCCTTGACCTTCATTTTTTAATTTTTTAATTTGTTGCTCTAAATATCTCACAATATTTAGAAATTGGTTGCTTTCTTTATTTCTTGTTCAAATAAAAAATAGATAAATTTGTATAGAGTCAAGATGAATTCAAGAACTTTAGGTAACATATATACCATAATTGCTTTTATAAGACATTGGCATCTAAGTTCTAAAATCTATTTCTAAAACTTGGCAAAGGGAGAAATACATCTTTATGAAGTAGTCTTCAAAAATATTATAGCTAAATGGCTCTAACTATTGACTATCAAACATTCCCAATTATTTGTTCAACCCTCTAGGCCTAAATCTTGATAGCCATTTCACTCTGTAGCTATCCCTATGCCTTTGATATTATCTAGTTATGGCTGCCAAATTCATTGAAAATTGATCATTAGGGTTAAAATTGAAACCTTGCAAATATAATCTTTGTCCAAATCCATCAAGAATTTTCCATCAGTTATAAACAATTCCCTTATAAAGAATTTGTGAAGTCAGGTCTAAAATATGGAAATGAAATTCTAAAAATGCACAAGACTAAAAATGAAATCTGATGAGATGTTGCTTTAAAATATGTTTTTCAAACCTGGAAGTACAAATCTAACTTCACAAATGAAATCTGGAAAAAGACAATGACTACCCTCAACCTCGAGATATCTTCTTGAGTTTTTTAAATTTTTCCCAAGAAAATTGTCAAGCAAAACACTGTCGCAATAAATAGTTGAGCTCATTTTTATTTATGTCAGTCACAATTTAACTTTGCAAGTCTGTCACAATTTTGGCGAAAAATCTTCATCGTAACTTTGACGCAAAAAAAGGTTTGGTGAAATTCCAACGAACACCAGGGACAAAATTATATAAAAAAAATAATTTCACATTGAATATCACAAGTACCCAATGATACATCTGATTATACAACTTTTGTTAGAAATTTTCATCGGATTTTGCAATCAAAGAGTTAGTGTGAGTATGTGTAAAGCTCAAAAATCAACACATTCTAAATTAAGTATTTCCATTTTCAATGAACATTACAAGTAAGGTAAATGAGATAACATGTGTAAAAGATATATCCATATGTGCTCAAAGAAAAATCTAACACATGGTCTCTTATAGGATTAAATAAAGTGTAAGCAATTATCAATTTAGTATGGAAACACATAATACATTAACCAATTTTATAAGAAAGTAACTCACAAGGAAATTTTTTCTATGTCTGGTTTGTGGTTCGCAATTGACTTGTTTTCAGTCCACTCTCTAACTTTAAAAGAAAAACAATGCATTTTCAAATTAGCGTGTTTCAAAGCATTTAGTAAGTCATTTTTAGTTAATAATAGTTTATTCTAGAGAAAAAAGATTTTTTTAAATTGAAGGATAATTCCATGAAATCATATTTTCTCATTAGGAGTAACTTGAATCTCAAAGAAATAAAACTAAATTTACATAAGTTCATTAAGAAATCCGCTAATTACAAAAATAAATCCATTTGCATCGGTAAACTTGTCCTTTCACTATCTATTCTTACAAAATTCTAAGTATTGCACTCTTACTCATTGTTTTATATTGGAGTTTTAGGTGTAAATATATAATGATTTATATAAATATTCAGAGATAGAACAAGCTGAAAACATTATTATAAAATTAAAAAAAAAATAGAAGTATCTTATGATCCTACATAGATTGTAGTCTAATCTTTGCAAAAATTATCTTGTTCTCATTGCTTCTATTTTTGTGTTGACATTAGATGTATTAGTTTTCATATATATTCATATATATATATATATATATATCCCAGAAGGTCCATAAACTTCTAGAAGTTAGTATTTGAGGAAAAGAAACCTACAAAAATAGATTGCACAGAGTATATAAAGTTCTTTAATATATATATATATATATATAAATATACATATATATTTATTTACTAAATGAAATATTAAATTGCAGTTGTAAATCAAATTTTAATACTTTTGAATGAAATCCAAAGCATTGAGAGGGAGGGGATGACATAGAAGGGGTTTTTGACCTTTCGATTGTGGAAGGCATTACCTGTGGAGGGAAACTGCCTCTCCATAGGCCACGACTTGTGGAGGGCACTGCCCCCACAGTGTAGACCTTCCTCAATGGCGAGGACGCAGCTGGGGGGAAGTCCCTCTCCCACAATACTTTACTCATTTCCCACAAATAAACAATGATCCAATATAGATAAATAGTTTGGTTCGAAACTCAAGTATGCACAATGTAAATATATATAAACATATATATGTGTATTTATATGTATGTATATATAGCATAGTATGTATGCATATATATATAGTTAAATATAAATCACTTTCATAATATTATAGGTTTAATTAAATGAATCTTTGAAAATCCCAAGTCATAAATTATAAAATACAAAGATTTTCGAAAGTTTATATATATATATATATGCATCTCCAATATATATATATATTTATAAATATATATTCAGGTATAGTTTAACATAAAAAAGATTGTTCAGAATACACAACCATAAAAGTTAATTTCATACAACAAGCACCCCAAATATTGAGAGCACACACACAAATAACTTTCAAGAGATTTTTCAATCTTTCATAGTGCAATCAACTATACTCATAATTAAAATTAAATGCAATGGAAGAGGTTTAAAAACTTGGAAGATTGCCTTCAATTGATAAATCCCTTCTTCTTTTCCCGTTCTTTCCTTTTTCATGCATAATATTTATCTTTGATGAATAATAGTAGGATTTTCTATTTTTAGTTTTAATAAAGTAATTACCCAAGTAAATAATGAGGAAATTCCATTTTTAAATTGAGGAAGAAATATTTACCCTTAATAAACAATATATATAAATTTCATCTAGTTGCAAATGGAATATTTATTCCAAATATTAATAAAGATATAACATTCATTTGGGAATAAGAAAATAGTTATTCTAATTAATCAAGCATCATCATGTATTTACAAAAATAAAAATTACAATTAAGTTAGAATTAGTTCTTTTGTTTCATTATAATTTTATTTATATTTTTGCTAATTAATTTAATCTACCATCTTAAAATACTAACAATAAAATAATCATCTAAGCTAAATGCTAAATGCATCTATATGACACTAAGTGCTTTGTGTGTGATCGAGAGAACCATTCCTATTTTACCCTGCCAAGAAGCTAACCTCCACTACCTTAGCCACACCCTTGGTCTTTGACAACCTGCAACTCAAGTACACTCAGGCACCCAAAACATGATTAGTAACTAGATAAAATATAATTCAAATCAATGTAATTCATTAATGCTAAATCAAATCCATCATAATTCATTAGTTCTAATTATCACCTTTCTATTTTGCATTACTTTCAAAATAAATAGTACTCCATTCACTTCTACTTTAAAAAAAATTAAAACCACATTTTCATATCATTTCTCAAAACACCACATTAGTTATCATTTAATCTACCACACACACACATATTGTCATATATCAAAACCACATAGAGAAAAACTAGGCATCACCAAATTTAGAGATGTGACATCCTTCCCCACTTGGAAGAGACATCGTCTTGATGTCTTATTACATACATCCACATAATAGAGTCTCAAGAACTCAGTGTATCATATTCATAATATGCAATAAGAGAAAATAAACATGCTAAAATCTCAAATGAGGAAAAAATATCTCAATATCCTCAACATTCTCCTAGGTGGCACTATCCACTGAATATTGGTCCCACTAGACCCTATACTACACAATATCATAGTTCTGCAACTTAATGTTACGCCTTTCTAGAATCTTGGTGGGATCCACTAGCACCACCCCTAGATCCTACACTTGCAATGCATGCCAGTCAAGCACATGAGTAACATATGGATGGTATGGTTTAAACACAAAAACACGAAAGACATTATGTATACGGGATAGAGTTGGTGGAAGAGAAAGCCTATATGCAACTGTATTAATGACTTCCAAAACCTTAAAAGGCCCAACATATATGGGGGCAAGCTTAGAGTTCTTGCTGAAAGCGATTGAACTCTTCTGCAGTCTAACTCCCAGGAAAAATATATCTCCCACAAAGAAACATCTAAAAGTTCTATTCCTGTCAGCAAAACTCTTTTGGCGATTTGAAGCTTGTTTCAATTTTTCTTTTATGAGCTTCATCTGATCATCCATCTCTCTCAACATCTCAGGTCCAATAATAGTCCTGTCTTCCATCCTGTCCCAACTGATAGGTGTGTGAGATTCACAACCAGAGAAAGCTTCAAAAGGTGTCATTCCCAAAGAGGTGTGATAGGAGTTATTATATGTGAACTCCACCAAAGGTAAATACTCCTCCCACTTATGTTGCTTCTCCATACATTACATCCTGAGGAGGTCCTCCACTACTTGATTTACCCTCTCCATCTGACCATCGATCTGAGAGTGATAAGTTATATTGAAAATCAATTTGGTTCCCAAAGAGGAATTCAATGTAGTCCAAAACCTAGAAGTCATCCGAGTGTCATGATTTGAGACAATCATCTTTGGCACTCCGTGCAACCAAAAAATATCTTGCACAAACTTCTTTGCCAAAACCAAGGATCCATCCTTAAGATTCCCAGGGATGAAGTGAGCTACTTTCATCAATTTATCAACCACGACCAAGATAAATCATGTCTATTCTTGGTCCTAGACAACCCCTGAATAAAATCCATAATGATAGCCTACCATTTATACTTTGGCACTCTGTGTGGGTATAGAAGTCTTGTCGGATGCACATGCTCAGCCTTAACTGCTGACATTCCAAACATCTGGCTTCAAAATAAGTAGCATCTCTCTTAAGTCCTGGCCAAAAATATAATGGCTTGAGTCCCTCTACCATTTTCGTCACACTAGGGTGCCCAGAATACAATGCATTGTGAAATTCTTCTAGCACTAACTCTCTCAATCCTGGTGCGTTGGGAACATACATCTATCCCTAGAACCTCAAGATTCCATCAGTCTCAAACCTATATCCAATGAATGTACTATCTAAAAGATCCTATGCTAGGGCTTGTTTCACCCTTTAATGATGCTCCTCCCCTAGCAAGGCTTGTATCACCTGCTACCTAAAACTTGACCTTATAGCGACCATAGATGCAATATGCCTCCTCCTACTTAAGGCATCTACTACTCTATTTTATTTTCCTTTAATGTACTCAATACTGAAATTATATTCACTCAAAAAATCCAATCATCATCTCTGATGAGCATTCAAGTTGGGTTGGGCAAAGATATACTGCAGTCCTGCATGGCCAGTTTTCAACTCAATAGGGTTCCCCAAAAGGTAGTGCCTCAACATTTGAAGAGCGTGCACTATGACAGACAACTCCAAATCATGTGGTGCATAGTTCAATTCATGTTGTTTCAATTTCCTTGACTCGTATTCCACCACCTACCCATCTTGCATAAGAACTTCTCCTACACCTTCTCCTAAAGCATCTGTTATCAATGTGAAGTGCCCATTTGGATATGACACAATCAAGATAGGTGCAGAAGTAAGTTTCTCTTTCAGAAACTGAAAATCCTTCTCATATCTGTCACTCCATTCAAATTTATTTCCTTTCTTTTGGAGTACGGTGATGGGTGCTGTGATTATTGAGAACCCATGGAAAAACTTCCTATAATAACCAAAAAGCCCCATAAAGCTTCGAACTTCTGAAATATTCTATGGTGCTCGCCATTCCATAATTTCCTTAGTCTTATTTAGGTCCACTGCTATCCAATCAGCTGAACTAACATTTCCCAAATAGTGCACCTTAGTTTGATAGAAAATGCATTTAGACATTTCCCCGTAGAGCTTATGGTCCCTCAATTGTTACAACATAATCCTTTGATGTTTGTCATGCTCTTCTTCCGACTTAGAATATATTAGGATATCATCCATAAAAACTAGAACAAAGTCATCTAGACAATCTTAGAAGATGTTGTTCATCAAATTCATAAAGGCTAAAGGGGAATTAGTTATCCCAAATGGTAACACCATGAATTCATAGTTCCCGTATCTCCTCCTAAAAGAATTTTTTAAAATATCTTCATCCTTTATCCTCAGTTGATGATATCCCAATTTCAAATCAATTTTTGAGAATACCTTAGCTCCTTTCATCAGATCAAACAGATCGTCAATCCTAGGGATCATATACTTTTTTTTAATGGTAACCTTGTTAAGCATCCTATAATCCATACACAACCTTAAGGTCCCATCCTTCTTCTTTACAAATATGATAGGTTCTCCCCATGGAGACACACTTGGCCTTATAAAACCCTGATCAAGTAACTCCTGCAACTGGGCCTTTAGCTCCTGCAATTCAAAAGTATTCATCATGTATGGTGCCTTAGATTGAGGCTCAACTCCAAGTAACAAGTCTATTGAGAAATAAAATACTCGCTTAGGAGGGATTTCCATTAGCTCATCAGGAAAAAATCTTGAAATTCCTTTAGAATAGGATGATCATTATCCGACGGCTCTAAGCTATCAAGATCCCTGACTTTTATTACATAGATCATGCACCCTTTTCTGTGAGCCTTCTTTAGCTACATGGAAGAGATCTTCCTAAATTCCAGGGGCCTTTTGAAACCATGAATTCTAACACGATTACCCCAATCATCAAGACACCTCATTGTTTTCTCTTCACAATCAACGAGGGCCCTATTTTCAGTGAGCTAATTTATTCCCAAGATTACATCATATGACCCCAAAGGTGCTACATACAAATTAACCTACATTTTGAAACTAGGGAGTTCAAGGTCACTGCAGGCTAGGCATTGCTCCACTATCCTCTCTAGCCGATTACCATATTGAAATTTTATTGCATTGATAATGCACCATTTTCTATGAGCCTTCTTTAGCTGCATGACAGAGATCTTCCTTAGTTCTAGGGGCCTTTTTAAACCATGAATTTTTACATGGTTACCTCGATCATCAAGAAACCTCACTATTTTCTCTTCATAATTAATGAGGGCCCTATTTTCAGTGAGCCAATTTATTCCCAAGATTACAACATATGACCACAAATGTGCTACATACAAATTAACCTACATTTCAAAATTAGGGAGATCAAGGTCATTGCAGGCTAGGCATTGCTCCACTATCCTCTCTACTTGATTACCATACAGAACCTTCCATGATTTAGCCATATATCTTGGTTTAATAGCCAATTTAGAAATAACATGAGGGTCTACAAAACACTCTATGGCATTTACCTGAAAGTTGGATAGGTGTAGCCTAGTAGTTTGCTTGGTGATTATCAACCACTGAATGGATGTGGTGCTAATTTGTATTCTTCTGATTATTCCTCTAAGGGCATAAACTAGCATAATTCTCACCACCGCATGTATAACAACCTCCGCGGGGTGCTCTAGGTTTGTTAGAACCATCTCTCATGCTATTGTTGTTATTATTGTAATTTTCCCTCTTATTGTTGTTTTGATTCCCGTCATGGTGATCTTGAGAATTGTTACCTCTTTTGAGATTCTTGATCTACCTGTTATTATTATTGCCCTGATTATATTGATTCTAATTATTGCTACTTTGACTATTCCCCTGAGACTTCTTCTTGGCATCTCTATTTTTACAGTAATTTGAAACCTACTATAGCTTCTGTTCATGTTTAGTAGCTTTCTCAAAAGCCTTATCCATGGTGGAAGGATTATGCATATCCACTTTAGCTCCAATTTGAGGCCTAAGCCCCATAATGAACTTGCAAACCTTGAACCTCTCATCGAGTCCAGCTTGTTGAGCAAGTAACAAAAAATATGCTTTAATTATGAGCGAGTGAGAAAATATTTCCCAGTACTGAGTCACTGTCATTCCCCCCTAAGAGAGAGTTTGGAATTCAGTCATATTTTTATCAAAATAGAACTGCGAGAGCTACCTTTTCTTGAACAATTGTAAGAACTGTTCCCAAGTAACTTTACCATGCAAAAATTTCTTTTCTGCCTTTTCATTCTCCCACCAAGTGGCAACTTCACCAGTGAGTTGATATGAACCCCATTCAACCTTAGTTTCATTAGAAAAATTACATGGGGAGAAATAATTCTCCATTTCAATTATCCAAGCTTTTGCCCCGTCTCTAATTGTTTTACCATCAAATTTTTGTGGGGAGACCTTTTTGAGGTCCTTTCCCAACTCCTCTGCCACTTTTATTAGCTTATTTGAGTTCTTTTTAGTATCAGGATTTTCTACATGAGTATTTTATTTATTCCCTCTAAAATTAGGTCCTTGTGGACCTTTGCACCTTTCTTGCTCAAGGCTGTCAGTCCTCGCCTCCTATTGATTCAACAGGGCAATAATCTGATCCAGCCTGTCATTTGTATCACCATGGGATTCACCGCCATGATTATCACGATGATAAGTTCTAAAATCCATCAAAGTTATTTTTGATGGAAAAATTTGGCAAGGTAGCAGCCTTCTATGGGAAACTCAGTTTTATGGGGGACCTATTGTGCCAAACTGAGTAACCTCCAGATTTTTAAAGAAGCCGAATTATTCTATAATTGGGGATTTTGAAATGGGAAAAGGAAGCAAATATAAAATAAAGGTATATAACTAAGGCAATATGTCAAGATTTAGATGTGTGGCATGGTAAATCTATCTTGGGGATATGACTTAAGGGCTCGTGGGTAGTCTGCTACATTCCAGCATGGCAGAATAAAGATAGAAGCCCGAGTGATTCATTATATGACATAAAATAACTTCATACACTTTTACTAGAAAGAAGAGTTCAAGACATGATCTAAACCAAAAAACCTGTATTAATTTGTAGAAGTTTGAGAATGAACATCTAGCATAATAATGACATAATAAAATTTATCAAATATCAAAGAAAATAGAAAGGCCAAAAAATGGCATAGTTTGTGAATTATTTACAATAATCTAATCAAGCGATTAAAGGTATGGTTCTTCTAATAATTCTTCCACCTAAATCTAAGCTCAAAAATAGGAACCCCCTACTTTGAAAGAAGAAGAAGTATTTATAATGAAAGCCTAGCTTGCCGAGCAAGTAACAAAAAATATGCTTTGATTATGAGCAATGACACATTAGCAATGATTTTCCCTTGGCCGTTACAATTGAAAATATTTGGGCCATGAACAAAGACATACAAGGGCTGGATGCATCCCCTATGAATGATGGTGGTGGTCCCAATAGACTAGAGCACTTGACACATGCAATCGATTCATGGTGACAGTTACAAAACATGGCAGCTGGTGAAAGGTTGTCGCTTGCCTGGCCTCCTCCATGACGAAGTTCTTTAGGAGATCACAGGAGAAGCGGTTGGGGACCAATGTTCTATCCTTCCCTTGAGTGATAAAGAACTTGCGCTGTGAAGACATGTGGAGGTCTTCAACATACCATACCAATGGTGGGGTCCACCAAAATATATGCGTGCACTGATGCTACGTGGCATGCGGTCAAAGCCTGGAAGGGGAGTGATGCAAAGAGGCACAAAAGGTTGCAAAGAACCGACACATGGAAGCTTGGTGCAAGATTTATGAAAAAGGACTAAAGGAAACCTTGTGAGGAGTGCTTGACTAACACGTGGCAATATTTGCAAAAGGAGCCCGATATGCTTATTTCTTCATCGAGGCGGGGCCAATACTTAGGAAAAAATAATCTCACCTAGAGGGAGCTTGGGAATAATGTGTTCACAATTTTTGATGACTTATTAGGGGTGTTTCGCTCGTAGAACGAGGAACCCAAAAATTTATGTCTTATAGACCAGAGACTTATCCATCAGATGATGCGGTCAGAGCTTAGAGAGGGCAGCGTGAAGGGGCAACCACTCATCTTCAAATGGAGGTGATAAGTCACACAAAATTTCCTACACTCCATGCAGCTCGATTGCTTGCTTGTAACGTAGCGCCGACGATATATTGGCCCATGAATGAATTGAAATAGAAGATGTGCAATTGACTGAGTGATGTTCTCAAAATCCTCTACAACAAGGGGTTGTCTGAAATCCTAAAAGGCAGACACATCCCATTGCGAGTGACCTGAGAAAGCATGTGGAAGAAGACGCAGTGGTAGAATGGGTGCCATTCCTAAGTGGTTTTCAGCTCTAGTCACTTGTGGAGCATCGTGATAAGGCCACCCATGCATGCCATTTTCTATTGCATTTCTACAACATCGTGTTGTTCTACAATGTGGATTGGTACAATGATTTCAGGAACCTTGTTTTTCCTCCACCATTCGTTATCGGTGTTGATGCTACTTCCGCCATAGGTCCTGCTACTGCTGATAATCTTCCCACTGCTCCTGACGATGTCCCAGTTGATGAAGACAATACCCGTAATGTCGAGATATAAAGTTTGACATGCTTTTTCCCTATGTATATATACCCTTGAAAGAAGGCTCACATATACGTATGTAATGAATCCATGTGTATCACAATTTTGAATGCTTGGCCATAGAGCCATTTTGACAATGTTTTATCACAACATATATATAATAGATTTACTTGCTTATGTTAAACCTCTTTGTCTATATTTTTATGTTTTCACCATATGGGCTAAATCTTTTGCATCTGAATTTAATTTCTACAACCTGAGTAGCATAATTTTTTCTATTCTATTATGATGGACCTCATGAATTTTCTTGCCTCCTGTAACTATGAAAAATGTGTAGAAAGAACTGACCAACAAAGCACTTAAAGTAAACTAATTACACTTTTTATAAATTTACACCTACATGAAGTAATTGCAGCCTAATTGAACAGTTTTAAGTGAATTCTATTGACAAGAATTCCTAGTGGCTGTTGTTCCATGTTTCTAATTCAAATGCATTTTTTTGCTTGGATTGAATTATTTTGAAAGGGCCTTCCCATAGCTTGTCAAATTTTCCATGCTGGCTAGGCTTCACAACTCTCTCATTGAACTTTAGTACCAAGTCTCTGCATTTAAGCTCTTAGTCTGAAGCTTTCTTTTTGAACCATCTCTTAACCACCGACTGGTGATTAGTCATGGCTGTTAGGGCTTTCTCCCTTTTTTCCTGCACCTCCAATAATTCGGTCAACTAAAATTTCATAGCTCTATTCTCTTCAATCACTAAAGACTTGAGTAGCTATAGCGTAGGTATCTCTATAGAGATAGGTAGTCATTCTTCTTTCCCGTATACCAGCTCATATGACAAAGTCTTTAGAGCTTGCTTGGGATTTATGCGGTTTTCCCATAACACTGTTCAAAGATGTTTATGCCACTCCAAATAATTGGACCTGATTTTTTTAATGAGTTGAAATTTTTTTTTATTAGTTGACTCGGCAAGGCCATTCCCCTATGGGTAATAGTTTGATGATTTTTTCAGGAATATGCCATGTGTAAGTGCCAAATGACATACCTTAGAGCCTAGGAATGCTTAGTCATTGTCTAAGATGATGTTCTTTGGTAGGCCGAATCTTGTTACTAGCCCCTTGAGAAAATCCACAATTTTTGTTCCAGTTACATTCTTTAGGAGTATGGCTTCAGTCCACCTTGTAAAGTAGTCTTTAGCTATGAGAATCCATTTATGACTAGTGCTAGAGGTTGGATTGATCATTCCTATGAAGTCTATCCCCCATTGTGTGAATGGTTCATCTGATATGATCAGATTGAGGGGCATAGCAGAGTTCTTCCTCCTCCCTGCATAGAATTGGCATTCGTTGCAGTGCTTTATCATGTTGTAGGATTCATTGAATAGTGTGGGCCAGAAGTACCCAGCGCACAAGATTTTGATGGTGGTAGTTTTTACAGAGAAATGTCCACCTTTAGGGCTACTGTGGAATATGTGAAGAATTTTCCTTACTTTCTCCATAATGATGCATCGTAATAAGACATTGTTGAAATTTATCTTGAAGAGAACACCTTCAATGAGTGCATACCCGCTATTTTGTAATCAGTATAACTTTCTTTTTTGAGAAGAAAGGCTTAATGGATATTTTCCAGTGTGCATAAATTTGGTCCTATTCATTTTCCAACATTCTTTGGGTTTAGATTCATTCATCAGGATCAGTTCTGCCTGCTTTGCTTGCCCTGCTTCTGTTTCAATCTCTTCGTTGTACGCCAAATATTCACAAATCCCTCTTCCTTTGATAGTCTTTGTAGGCTTGACCTCGATGTCGTATTCTAGGATCTTAGTGATCTAGTTGGCCCTCTTTTCAGTGATTTCACCTTCCATAATATATTCGCACACACTAGAGTGTGCGACATAAATGATCACCTTGTTGCAACTTATTAGATGTCCAAAATTTTTGAGTCCCTTTAAAATTGTGAATGCTTATCTTTTGATGAATTTGTAGTTCGTCTCATATTCCTTCAAGGTTCGGGAGTGAAAAGCTATTGGATGTTCTCCCTTTCCTTCATTGTCCTTCTGGGTCAAAACAATGGTGATGCTTGTCTCGCTACTAAAAAAATACATGATGAAGTCTTTGGACAAGTCTGGATTTACTAGCACAGGGGCCAAACAAATAGCATCTCTTACCTTCTCAAAGGCTTCTTTCGCTTCCTTCGTCCATTTGAATAATTGGTCCTTTTTCAACATCAAGGTGATTGGCCGGATTGTTCCTAAAAAATCAGAGATGAATTTTCTTACAAAGTTTACCTTCCCTAGAAAGGATTGAACTCATTTTTTATTGACTAGAAGGGGTAGCTCTTTGATCACCTTTACCCTTTCGGGATCAATAGGAATCTTGTCTCTGAACACTATGTGCCCCAGTAACTTGCCTTACGGTATGCCGAAAACACACTTTTTGGGGTTCATGGATACCCCAAACTCTTGGCATTTCTTGAAGACCATCTCCAGATGATCGAAATGGTTATCTTTAGATTTGGAAAACATATTCAAGTCATCTAAATAGATGAATATGATCTTATTGATTAGTTCACTGAAGGTGATATCCATTTCCCACTGGAAGGTAGCTTCCACATTTGATAGGTCAAAAGGCATTTTTACTTATGAGAATGTTCCCCATTTGGTGGTGACCATGGTTTTATACTGATCTTCTTATTTATCCCAGATCTGATTGTAACCCGAGAATCCATCTGGTAGAGAAAATGTTTGCAAACCTACCACGGTCTGCATAATCGATTCCATGGACGACAACGAATAATGGTCTTTTAATGATGCTCTATTCAGGTCGCAAAATTCAACACAGAGATGAATGTCTTCATTATTTTTTTGGACTAGCATAAGGTTAGATACCCAAGTACTATGTTTTATTGGAAACATGATCCTTGACTGGATCAACTTCCCTAGGTCTTGTGCCATTAGGGATTCAATCATTGGATTGACAGGCCTTTATTTTTATCAGACAGGTTTAGCACCTTCCGTGATCTCTATGGTATGTTGGGTGATGTCACGATCGTACCCTCTGAGGTCATCATAAGAACATGCTACGACTCCCTCATATGCTTCACAAAAGTGTATCAACTTATCTCTGTCATGCTATGGGACTTCTTTTCCAAGTTTTAGTTTTCTTTCACCTTCGACCTCAAGGTCGGCGTAGTCCACTTGGTTTTCCACAAATTTCCTCCTATTTTTTCTTGTGCCATTGTAGTTGAACAAATTTTTGAGTGTGACCAGCCCTTTTAGAAGTTTGTTTGATCTTAGTTGGATGATCTATCCTTTGTATGCTTCTTCAATCCTTGGTTGGAGCTGATCGAAAAAACTGCCTAATTGTTGAATGAACGAGGCAATGTGTTCATCACTTTAGAACACTTGCCAGCTCTGATCTTTATCTAGAATGGATGGTCGGATGATTACTCGTACTGAGTGTACATTTTTTATCAAGTCAAAAATATGATCAAATTGAGATCCTACTATTGCCATGCGATTGACAATTGAATTTTTCTCCCTTGGTACCACATGAATATTAAAAGCTTCGAATCTTTCAATGAGGTCCCATACTCTATGTCTATAAGATCACATGTGCACATTTTTCATAGTAGAAGTGTTTCTAACTTGATTGATTATAAGTTTGAAATCCTTGAACACTTTTATCTATTTGATACCCATGTGCTCCGCAAGGCTTAGACCTTGCACAAGACCCTCATATTCGGCCTCGTTGTTTGAGAAAACAAAACCAAAGCAGAAGGATCAGAGAATTTTCTCATTGTTTGGAGATGTTAAGCATATCCCGACACCAACACCTACTTTGCACCTTGTACTGTAAAAGTACAACATCCATAGCTTTGAATTTTCTCTGCTGCGGAGTCCTTTGCTATCTTCGGCAACTCTTGATCTTCCTCATAGATGACATAGGTTCCCAAATTGGTAGCATGGTAATTGCCAAAAGGATTGGTATCTACATAGTCACTCAAATAGAATTCTTCAGATCTGGCTTCATCTTCGGTCACCTTCTCTTCTCCTTGCAACTTGCTATCGATGACTTCTTCTCTAGTGTAAGATATTTGAGCAATATTGGTTTCTTCTATTATGGGAGGAGTATGGGTATCTTCATAGTTGATCATGGCTTCATCAACCACATGCTTTGAATGTAGGGATTCCAATACAATCTTCATCTTGGCTCCATGCTTGGTCCTAAGGATTAGGTGAGACCAATCCAAAGAAAGGTATCCACCTATCTTTGTTGTAAACTCCCATGATAAAAAAAGGCCAAACATGGGGGGAACATCAATGACCATGGTATTTTGTGGCACCATGATACTAGGACAGGCGAACAATGTTAAAGGGAGGTCTTTAATGAGACCCACTTTTTCAACCTTGTTCCCATCCAGCTACATAACTCCTCTTTTTAGGGGCTCATAGCTAAGTCCTAAGGCTTCTGCTATCTTCTTGGGCATGACCGTGGTATTGGCGCCAGAGTCAATCATGGAGTTCTATAATATTTTTTTTCCTATAATGAGAGTTAGTAAGAAGGGTTTAGGTTTCAACTTCTCCCCTTGTCCCTCTATCAAAGCCTCCTCTACAGTGTTCGCAAGAAATTTGGATGGAGGTGATGCCTCGATGGTCCTTTTTGAAGCTTGTTATGTTGGTTGTGCAACTACATCCTTCAGTAGGGCCTCATATAGCAATGAATTTTGTTCTGGAATGGCTAAGATATCCCAGAGGGACACATTAGAAGAAGATTTATTTAATTCTTCTACCACATTGATTGGTGATGGATTTGGAGGATTTTGTTCCTTTTCCTTGGTGATAACATTTTCTTTTCATAATTGAGGCTTTGGAGAAAATGTAGAAGAGCCAATGAGTTGGTTCCAAATAGTCCTAGGCTACAAAGTGATCGACTCACCTATGAACCTTCTCTTTGACCGAGTGTTATAGTCAGACTGCACTTTTGGGGTCACCGATGTGGATGCTTCATAAGTGAACACTGCTTTGTCCCCTTCTATCAATGAGAGGGGGGCATGGTCATGAGCTATGCCACATTATTTCTCCAAGGGTATTCATTGCATTTGTGAGGTGAGAACCACATCCTCCATTTGTGAAGAGGCATATGTATACCCCTTGAACTCATCGTTGTGCCTTGGCTCGTTGTTTTGAAATTTTCTACTATAAATTACCACTTGGAAAATTTCAAGGCATATGAGCGTCACCACAAGGATAACACCAAGAACTAAAATCTTCGGCGAGATTGTTCTATCCCATGGTCAACTCCTTGCTTGTACTTTTCTGGGAAGTTCCCAACAGAGTTTGTACTAGTACCATCTGGTTATTTTTCTAGGTTAGCAAAGTTGTGTGTGCCCCCCCTTGATATTGGTTCTGTTGGTAGGAGGGTCTCTTACCCTAATAACTTTGATAGGTTGGTCTCAGAGGAGTAGCTTGATTGTGTTTGATAGTGGTTACTTCATTTGTCAAGTTACTTAACATATCCCTTATGTCTCTCATCTCGTCCTTCGAAGCACCAGGTGTAGAAGCAACATTTTGTTGCATACTTGGATATGTGTACATAGACGATGACAAAGGCATGGTTGTCCTAGTAGATGGCATCTCCTGATACTTCAGGGAATATCAACATGAGGGGGAAAGGTGGCAACTTTCCGACATCAATCAGATTGTTCTTTGCCTTCAATGCTATGGTGTATGTATCTGGTAATGTGGTTCCGCCAAGAGACTGGATCATCATAGAAATGTCAGCATTGATGAACTTTAAGTAGAACATGAACGCTAGTTCAACTAGTGGTCGGATGGAATTTTGAATTCTTTGCCAATTTGTATGAAATCGGGCATTGAAATATGTCATGGCTTCAGATGGGACCCACTTTATCATTGATAGCTGGTGATATAATGAAGATCTGTCTCTATCATTCGAGAACCTCTCAAAGAAGGGGTCTTCAAGCTGATCCCAAGTACCGATGGTGTTGGCAAGCAGAGTTTGATACCAATCTAGCACTCTCCGTCTGAAAGAAGATGCAAGAAATCTTAGTGCTATATTTTGATTAGTTACCCTGTGCACCAGACACACGTCCGCAACATCTTGTAGATGTTCAGATGGTGTTCGTGAGCCATCTCTGATGAACATTGGAATAGCTTTTAGAGTAGAGACTGAGATAGGGGCCCATACGATAGGTTCCGCTAGGTCAACAAGGGGACTTCCAAAATCCCAAGCCACATAACTTCAGTTTGTGATCAACATTATGGCTAGAATCCGAAGGTTTTACTAGGTGAGTTTGGGTACTAAATGTTATCAATGGGGTAATAATAAGCCATGTTTATTTTGTGGTTCACGACCTAGTAATAGGTCGATGACTTACACACCCTTTTGATTTGGTTATTGTTTTGTGGTCCTATCGGGTGTGCTAGGAAGAAAAAAATATTGATGCCAAAAGTTGGCAAGGTAACAACCCTCTATGGGAAACTCAGTTTTAGGGGGGGACCTATTGCACCAAACTGAGTAACCTCTAGATTTTTAAAGAAGTCGGCTTCTTCTATAACTGGGGTTTTTGAAATGGGAAAAAGAATCAGATGTAAAATAAAGGTATCTAACAAAAACGATATGCCAAGATTTAGATGTGTGACACCGTAAATCTATCTTGGGGATACGACTTAAGGGCTTGTGGGTAGTCTACTATGTTCCAGAATGGTAGAATAAAGATAAAAGCCTGAGTGATTCATTATATGACATAAAATAACTTCATACACTTTTACTAGAAAGAAGAGTCCAAGACATGATCTAAACTAGAAAACTTGTATTAATTTATAGAAGTCTGGGAATGAACATCTAGTATAATAATGGCATAGTATAACTTATCAAATATCAAATAAAACAGAAAGGCCAAACAATGGCATAGTCTGTGAATTCTTTATAATGATATAATAAAGCAATTAAATAATTGGTTCTTCTAATAATTATTCCACCTAAATCTAAACTAAAAAATTGAAATGATGCATTAGCAATGATTTTCCCTTGGCCATTACAATCGAAAAGATTTGGGCCATGAATGAAGACATCCAAGGGCTAGATGCATCCCCTGCGAATGATGGTAGTGGTCCCAAAAAACCAGAGCACTTGACAGGTGTAATCGATTCATGGTGGTAGTTACAAAACATGGCAGCTAGTGAAAGTTTGTCGCCTACCTGGCCTCCTCCCATGACAAAGTTCTTTACAAGATCACACGATAAGCGGTTGGGGCCTGAAATTCTATGCTTCTCTTGAGTGATAAATAATTTGCACTGTGAAGACAGATGGATGTCTTCAGCATACCATGCTAATGGTGGGGTCCACCATAAATATATGCGTGCATTGATGCTACGTGGCATGCGGTCGGAGCCCGAAAGGGGAGCGATGCAAAGAGGCACAAAAGGTTGCAAAAGATTGACATGTGAAAGCTTGGTGCAAGATTTATAAAAAGCAACTGGAGGAAACCTTGCGAGAAACACTCGATTGACATGTGGCGATATTCACAAAAGCCTTTGCACAAAAGGAACCCGATATGCTTATTTCTTCATCAAGGTGTCGCCGATACTTAGGCAAAAATAAACTCACCCAAAGGGATCTTGGGAATTATGTGTTCACAGTTACTCTAGAACTCACAACATTAAGAGAAATCAGGCCAAGGTCCTAGAGTTTATCCTAGACATTTTGATACCAAAATGTATAGCTCAAAAATCAACACATTCTAAATTAAGTATTTCCATGTTCAGTGAACATTACAAGTAAGATAAATGAGATAACCTGTGTAAAATATATCCATAAGTTCTCATAGAAAAATATATTAAATGAATTTCAATTACATATACCAATGGGTGTTACAAATCATCTATTTCAATGATACATCATCAGGATTACATCAGTAGTTGTGTTCATGAAATAGAGTTATAATTTAAAAATTGGCTAATAAGCCATACAATAACAATATAAGAAGTACATCCATAGCAATAGAATCTTTGATCCTCATCCACCTTGACACCATTGGTCTTCTTGCTTCGAGGCCAAGAGTGTGGTTAAGGTGTCTTTTCTGCCCAACCACAAAGTACATGACTTCCTCGGGTTTCTTCCTAACTTGAGGAAATCCCCGACCCTGCACGAGGATCCTAGCAACCTGGAACAGTAAAGAAGGAGGGAACTCTCAATGCATGCCTGTTTGCATATATGCATTCCTAAACTAGAAAAAATATTTCTTGCAAGCAGGATGTGGCAGAGACATATAAATTCTAGGCTTTTATTCCATCTATTTCAATGGTACATTTCTTGGCCAAGCATAAAGAAATATAAATGGTAGTTTATGAAAAGGATAAACTACCATCTCTGTGTGCCCACATTTGGAAGCCTGGCCCAGATGTTTCCCATAAAAGAGTAAATAACACATGGCCTCTTATAGGATTACATAAAGTGTAAGCAATTATCAATTTAGTATTGAAACACACAATACATTAACCAATTTTCTAAGAAAGTAACTCACAAGGAAATAGTTTCTATTTCTCATTTGTGGTTCACAATTGACTTGTTTTCAGTCCACTCTCTAACTTTAAAAAAAAAAAATGCATTTTCAAATTAACGTGTTTTGAAGCATTTAGTAAGTCATTTTCATTTTATAATAGTTTATTCTAGAGAAAAAATATTTGTTTAAATTGAAGGATAATTCCATGAAACCATATTTTCTCATTAAGAGTAACTTGAATCTCAAAGAAATAAAACTAAGTTTACATAATTTCATTAAGAAATCTGATAAATGCAAAAATAAATCCATTTGCATCGGTAAACTTGTCCTTTCACTATCTGTTCTTACAAAATTCTAAGTATTGCACTCTTACTCATTGTTTTATATTGGAATTTTAGGTGCAAATATATAATGATTTATATAAATATTTAGAGATAGAACAAGCTAAAAACAATATTATATTGAAAAATAAAATAAAAATAGAAGTATCTTATGATCCTACATAGACTGCAGTCTAATCTTTGTAGAACTTATCTTGTTCTCATTGTTTCTATTTTTGTGTTGACATTGGATGTATTAGTTTATATATATTCATATATATATATATATATATGTATATATGTATATTTATTAATATATATATATATATATTTTATATATTAATATATTTTTATCCCAAAAGGTCCATAAACTTCCAGAAGCTAGTATTTGAGGAAAAGCAACCTACAGAAATAGATTGCATAGAGTATAGAAAGTTATTTAATATTTATTTAACAAATCAGATATTAAATTGTAGATGTAAATCAAATTTTAATAGGTTCGAATGAAAGCCAAAGCATTGAGAGGGAGGGAACGACATAGAAGGGGCCGTCAAACATTCCATTATGGAAGGCATTGCCTATAGAGGTCAGTGCCCTCTCCATAGTCCTCGGCCTGTGGAGGGCATTGCCCTCATAGTGTAGACCTTCCCGTATGGGGAGGATGCGATTGGGGGAAGTAGCTCTCCCACAATACTTTACTCATTTCCCACAGATAAAAGGTTTGGTTTGAAACTTAAGTATGCACAATGTAAATATATATAAACATATATATATATATATATATATGTGTATTTATATGTATGTATATACAACACAATATGTATATATATAGTTAAATATAAATCACTTTCACAATCTTACAAGTTTAATTAAATGAATCTTTGGAAATATCCAATCATAAAATATAAAATACAGAGGTTTTCAGAAGTTTATATGTATATATATATTTATAAATATATATTCAGGTATAGTTTAAAATAAGAAAGATTGTTTAGAATGCACAGTCATAAAAGTGAATTTCATACAATAAGCACCCCAAATACAAAGAGCACACACACAAATAACTTTCAAGAGATTTTCCAATCTTTCACAGTGCAATCAACTATATTCATAATTGAAATTAAATGCAATGGAAGAGGTTTAAAAACTTGGAAGATTTCCTTTAGTTGATAAATCCCTTCTTCTTCTTTTCCCGTTCTTGTCTCCCCTAGAAATTGCCTTCTGTAGAATCTTCTTCTTTCTTTATATTTTCCTTTCTCCTCCATTTTCTTCATATTTCTGCTATTTTTAATCTACTACTCTCAACAAAATTCCTTTCCGGCACTCACATTCAATAAATTCTTATCAGAGAAATCAAGAAAGGTCACCAACTATCTTGTTTATGTTACTCTTCCCATGCCTTTAAATATTTCCTCTTTTCTTTTCCTTTACCCTAATCTTGAAATTAAAGAAAAATAAAATAATATTTCCTTTTTCATGCATAATATTTATCTTTAATGAATTATAGTAGGAATTTATATTCTTAGTTTCAATTAAGTAATTATCTAGGTAACTAACAAGGAAATTCCATTTTTAAATTGAGGAAGAAATATTTACCCTTAATAAACAATATATATAAATTTCATCTAGTTGCAAATGAAATATTTATTCCAAATAATAATAAAGATATAAAATTCAATTGGGAATAAGAAAATAGTTATTCTAATTAATCAAGCATCATCATGTATTTACAAAAATAAAACCTAAAATTAAATTAGAATTAATTCTTTTGTTTCATTATAATTCTATTTATATTTTTGCTAATTAATTTAATTTACGATTTTAAAATACTAACAATAAAACAATCATCTAAGCTAAATGCTAAATGTATCTATATGACACTAAGTGATTTATGTGTGATCGTGAGAACCATTCCTATTTTACCTTGCCAAGAAGCTAACCTCCACTACCTTAGCCACACCCTTGGTCTTCGACAACCTGCAGCTCAAGTACACTCAGGCACCCAAAACATGATTAGTAACTAGATAAAATATAATTCAAATCAATGTAATTAGTTAATGCTAAATGAAATCCAACATAATTCATTAGTTATAATTATCATCTTTCTATTTTGCATTAATTTCAAAATAAATGATATTCCATTCACTTCTACTTTTCACAAAATTAAAACCACATTTTCATATCATTTCTCAAAACACCACATTAGTTATCATTTAATCTACCACACACACACATTCTCTCATATATCAAAACCACATAAAATAAAACAAGGCATGACCAAAGTTAGAGACGTGATAGTATGTACTAGTTTATTGCCCATTGTTAGTAGTTCTGCCACTATTGAATGCTCAAGGATACCTTCAAGGTGAAATCCTTTTCCATTGACTATCTTGAAGAACTGTATTATACATTATTATTAGCTATCTTTTTCTCTTGGACTGTCAGTGTTTCATTAGGTTCCAAGGCTGTGACTTCCCTATTGATTTTTATGATAAGATTATACCTGTACCTACATAGTCAACAAATAAGTTAATAAAACTAAGAGGCCAAGATCTTCTCATGATGATTAGATGATCTTGAATTTTCTTGGATCTTCATGATAATTGTGTATCTGATCTCGAGACACCTTTAACTCCCTTATTTGATGCTTAATAAGATATAGGTTGTATATCTATTGGTTTGATATATAAGAGACATGGAATCCTGAGCTCTAACATCATTTTCTTTGTCCCCTACAGACACCTTTGGAGCTATCAACAAAGGAGTTGAAGATGTAGCTGATCAACAATGGGTTTTGTCATTCAGGAAATGATAGATTCCTTACCTCTTACATGTCTTCTTTACTTCTAGATGTACAATTTATATTTTATTGCATTTTATTTAGTTATTCCCATGTTTTGTGTGGGAAACATATAAGCATATTTCTTGTAATGAATTTAAACACCTAATTTATGTAAAAATTTGTGTACTATTCCTCCTTTTTGTAAAGAAATTGCATAATGAAAATTAATTTTATGGCACTATTTGCATAGTTATGAGTAACCTTAGCATAATATTTTATGTACCTTTCTCCTTCAAGTTAAAAACATTAGTGTTTTCCCAACATAAATTGAATGGGTTGAAAAGAACAATTAGGTAACAATACCCTAAACCCTAAACATTATACCTCAACCCTAGACCTAAACCCTAAACCCTACATTCAACCTTCTACCCTACACCCTAATCCCTAAACCTATCACCCTCAACACTATAACCAATATCCTAAACCCTAATCCCTATACCTTATGCAATTAACATTATACGCTTGAAACCCTGAACACTATCCCTCAACCCTCAATCCTATACCTTAAACCCTAAACATTATAACCTCAACCCTCATCCTTATATCCCATACCTAAATCTTATACCCCAAACCATAAACATTATCCCTCAACCCTTAACCCTATAATTAAACCCTAAAACCTACATTAAACCTTGTACCCTAAACTTTGAACCCTAAACCCTAAACCCAATACCCTTAACCCTATACCCAATATCCTAAACCCTAATCCCTATCCCCTATACACTTAACCCTATACCATCAACCCTTAACACTATACCTCAACCATCAACCCTATAACTTAAATCCTAAACCCTACACCTAAAAACCGTTATCCCTATACCCTATACCCTATACCCTCAACGTTATAACCTAAACCTTTAACATCATCCGTCAATCCTATACTTAAACCTTAATCCCTACATTCAACCTTGTATCCTAAACCCTCAATCCTAAACCCAATACCCTCAACCCTATACCCAATATTCTAAACCCTAATCCCTATACCTTATACACAATCCTATACCCTCAACCTTGAACACTATCCCTCAACCCTCAACCCTATACCTTAAACCCTAAACTCTACACCCTCAACGCTCATCCCTTATAACCTCAACCTTATATCCTAAACCCTAAATATTATTTGTCACTTAAACGGTAAACCCTACACTCTCAAGCCTTAACCCTATACCTTATACCCTAAACCCTACACCCTAAACCCTATACATAATATCCTAAACCATAATCCCTATACCCTATACACTTAACCTTATACCCTCAACCTTGAACATTATACCTCAACCCTCAAACTTATACATAAATCCTAAACCCTAAAACCTCAACCCTAAACCTAATATCCTCAACCCAATACCCTCAACAATATACCCAATATCATAAATCCTATTCCATATACCCTATACACTTGAATTTATATCCTCAACCCTATACCTTAAACCCTAAACCCTAACCCTCATCCCTCATCCTTATATGATATACCCTCAACTTTATACCTAATATCTTAAACCCTAATCCCTATACCCTATACACTTAACCCTATAACCTCAACCCTATTCCTTAAACACTAAACCTTACACCCTCAATCCTTATAGGGGAGATAAAGATGGGGAGGGAGGGATTGGAAAAAGAGAGAGAGAGGTTGGGAGGGAAAGGGGAGATAAAGATAAGTAGATAGGGATTGAGAGGTAGAGAGACATGAGAGATAAAGATATATAAGGAAGGACATATGGAGGGAGAGGTATGGAGGGAGAGAGGGAGGTGAGATAGAGAGAAATAGAGAGAGTGTGGTAGGGAGTGATGGAGGGAGATGCAGGTAGAGAGGGATAAGTGAGATAGAGAGTTAGAGAGAGATAGAGATAGAGGGAAGGAGGGAGGGTGGGAGAGAGAGGGGAGGAAGGGATAGGTAAAGATGGATAGGTGAGATAAAGATAAGTAGAGAGAATGGTGATATATAGATAAGGATAGAGTTGAAAAGAGGGAAAGAGAGAATGGTGAGATAAAGAGAGAGAGTGAGAGAGAAAGAGTGTGAGGGAGGATCAAGAGAGAGTGAGAGAGAGGTAGAGGGAAGGAGAGGAGAGATAGAGAGTAGATAGGGGAAAAGGTAGGGAGGGGGAAATATAGCGAGAGAGAGAGAATTGGAGAGGGAATGAGGGAGGGAGAGAGATAAGCAAGATAAAGAGGTGTAGAGAGAGTGGTAGGGAGTGATGGATGGAGAGGTAAGTAGAGAGGGATTAGGGAGATAGAGAATAGAGAGTGAAGGAGAGGGAGAGGTATGGATGGAGAGTGTGGGAGGTGAGATAGAGAGTAATAGAGAGAGAGTGGTAGGATATGATGGATGGAGAGTTAGGTAGAGAGGGAGAGGGGAGATATATATAAGTAGAGAGTAAGGGAGAGAGGGAGGGAGATGTAGTGAGGGAGAGAGAGGTGAGATAGAGAGAAATAAAGAGTGATGGAAGGAGAGGTATGTCGCAAAAATGAAAAGAATGGTATTTTCATTGACGTCAATTGGTCAATTGGTTATCAACTATTTTCTATTGTAATTAATTTCATGGTTTAAGGTTATTGGTTGTTCATGTCAAGGATATTGATAAAATTATATTCAAGAAAGGTTGCAGGTGTTTAGTGGTTGCTTTGGGTTTTGCTCCTATGATTGTGTGGTTCAAATATTTTGATTGTGGTTGTTGGAAGCTACTATATCTAGATTTCTGGCTGATGATTCATTGTATTGTGTTTTTAGCTGAGGTTTGGGAGAAATGTTGTTGGTCCAGATTTCTCTTTGGTAAATTATTTTGACTTGTGATTCTAGAGTTAAGTTGTTATGATTGTATTGAAGCTAATCTTGATATCTGGAAGGTTTGTGCTTAATTGTTCTATGTGTTTTACACTGGTTTGGTGGACCTTGTGTTGAACACTATCTTTGGAGTTGATGAAGTGTGTTGGATCTATTTGGGTCCTTATCAAGAGTGTGTTTGGGTTGCCCTCATTCTAATTCCACCCTAGGATGTTTTTGTGTCAACCTAATTTGAATCTAATGTTGGATGACCGACTTTGGATATGTTTCAAAGTTGAAGATGGTATAAATACAAGATGAGTTAGTGGTGAAATGGTGCAAACAAAAAAAAGATATAAGTGCAAAGAAATAGAGAAAATAGATACGAGATTCATGATAATAAATAAGTGTGTGTGATGAGAGTGTGGAAGATTAGTGTGAAGCCTAAATGCTGAGTTTCTAGATGTAGTGAGCTAAAGGTGTACTCTATCATTCATGCATGTCTGCAAGTGGTTGAGAAAATTGTGGTGGATTTATCTATTGCATCAAGATTGTCTTCTCCTTGTAACATATATCTTCTATCTTCTTTATATCTCTTTGGAAGTGAGCCCTCCAGGTTGTTAGCCATGTATGCAACAAGTCCTGATTTGGATAGTGATTCCTTGTTTTGGCAGTGAGAATTTTTTAATCATTTTTCATATTCTCTATAGTGTGAGTTAATCCTCATCATGGTTTTTCCCTCATTGATTTTTCCACATAAATTTGATGTTATTTTGTGTGATGGTTTTCAGTTTCTACACTTTCACTTAATGTTTAATCATTTAAGCAGTGTTAAGGATTAATTTCGATGAATGAATTAACGTTTAAATTTCTGACAACTGATTCACCCCCCCTCTTAGTTGTCTTTTTCAACAATTGGTATGAAATATTAATTTCTTAGAGTAGAGATTAACTTCTTAAGGAAGGTCTAACATGGCTGACAAAGCTACTTATGATTATCTGAGATTCGATGAAACTAATTATTCTATATAGAAAATATTGATGGAAGAATATCTGGAGTATTGTGGATCTGATGTGGATAAATCTTACAAGAATCCTTACACTCTTCCTGCTAATGGTTTGAGTATGAATGATGAGATCAAAGCACATGAAGCAAACAATAAGGCGAAGTACATTTTGAAGAATAGTCTTGTACATTTCATGTTGATTAAGGTTCAAAATTTTGAATATTGATAAGGAGGTCTGGGATGCTTTGGAAAGGGCACATGAAGGTGATGAAAGAGTCAAAGAGGCAAAATTATAGAATTTGGAAACATATTTTGAGCTCTTACATGTTTCAGAAGATGAAAATGTTAAAGATTATGTATAGAGATTGGATGAGATAGTAGTTGGAATGGGAGGATTTGGTGCTACTGTGGATGAAATCTGATTGTAAAGAAGATTCTTAGAACTCTCCCTGAGCTTACAAAAAAAGGTGTGTGCTATTAAATAGAGTATAGATTATAAGACTTACACTAAAGATATGTTGTTGGGATCTCTGACATCTTATGAGATGAGGAAGCCAAATTTGAGAAATGGATTCGAATCAGAGATTGATTTTAAGGCTACAAAAGTTGAAGATCTGGATGAAGAAAATATTGATCAAGTTGAAGCTAACTTTGTGAGAAGGATGAGGAAAGGCTCTGGCAATTATGAAGATAAGTTACCATTTAAATGATTTAGCTAAGGAGAAATAGGTCATTATGCTACAAAGTGTCCAGAAAGAGCTAAGAGGAATAAAAAAAGATATGAGAAAGAAAATAAAGGTAATAAGATCAACAAAGCATATTATGTGAATGAGAATGCTAGTATATCTGATGAGGATTTTGATTATGAAGATCCTAATGACAATGAATGCTTGTTCTTGGCTATAAAGGATGAACCTACTTCTTATAAGTCTGAAAAATAGGTGAAGGAATGCCCTCAGGGGAAAGAGAAAAATTAAGGTACTGTAATCTCTACCCTACATGCTAAAAGAGGAAAAGAACTATTGGGTTGTTGATGGTGGTTGTTCACATCACATGGCTAGTGATAAGAGTAAGTTTTTTAAACTTTAAAAATATGATGGAGACTTGGTTATGTTTGGAGATGATACTGGCTCTAAAATCTATGGGATAGGTTTAGTAAGTTTTGATGGCAAGCATAATACTGATGATGTCTACTAAGTTAAGGGTTTAAGGAAAAATATTTTGAGTGTTGGAAAAATGTGTAGTAAAGGATATAATCTTGTATTTGAGGATGAGAGATGTGAGATTTAGAAAGGATTTGGAATAGTGATTGGTGCAAGAAATAGATCAGAAGGAAATATCTATCAACTTAAGGGTGTTGATGGATGATGCTTTATGACAGATTAATGACAGTTGGTTGTGGCATAGGAGAATGTGTCACATAATTTTTGATAACTTGGAAAGGATTAGTGTAGTTCACGTCGTGAGATATTTACCAAGGATTACAAAGCATGTTAATTCTATTTGTAGGAATTGTCAGTTTGGAAAGAAAGCAAGAAGCCATTACAGATCAAGGGATCAATCTAATGCCCGTTATCCCCCCAAATTAAACTTGAAAAATTTAAAAATTTTAGTGTCCAAACCCTTGAGACTGCCAAACCATGAAAACAATTAAATCTGAAAACATGTTAAAGCTTGTTCAAAATCCTTTAGGGGGGTTTGATCTTAGATGTATCCTACTCCATTTTACCAGTTTTCGTGCCCCAAGTGCTTCACTGCCTGTGACATTTTAAGCTTCACATTTACCTGATTGTGACTTGCAAATAAGGTCAAATTTTGGTCTTTTGGTTGATGGAGCTTAAAGGATTTCTGGGTTGTGCTCAAGAAGTCCTATTCACCTTGTTGTCTAGATTTTGAGAAGAAAATAGCTTCTATGAGAAAATTATGGAGTTTTCATGGGATAAATCTTGATTGTGCATATTATATTTTTCAAAAGTTAAAAAATTTAATATTTTATCATTTTAAAATCATGTGACTTAAAAGTAAAATGATCTTATTAATGTCTTGGTGACTTTAAAATCTTATGCCAAATGTTAAAAAATTTATGATATCAGGTAGTCGAGAGTTTTTATAATTCCCAAACTCTTGAATAGAAGTTCGAAGGTTTTAATATTTGCCGATGTCTCGACTTCTTTGTTATTAGGCAACTCACGAGTTATAAAACTCCAAATACCACTGACTCCAAGGTTCAAAAGTTTTGGAAAGTCTCGATCACCTGACACACCTTTCCTAGGAAACACTAGGGTTCAAAGACAAAAGCACAAGAACTGTTTGACAAGATATCTCATGGAATGAATGGATTGCACAATAAAAAATGAATTTGTTGAAAAGGCTTTAGAAAATTTGATGTAAATGCAATTGGCCACTGTAAAGCCACTTCTGCCAATGATTGCCGACATCCTCTGAAAGAAAAGGAGTCGATATGAGGTGTGAACATTTATTAAAGCATAGTGAAGATGTTTTGGTGATAAGCTCTTTGTCATGAATAAATGTAATTGGCAGATGGAAAAACCAACTTTCATGGTCTCGCAAAGGTTGTAGATGTTTGACGCTTTGATAAACATGCATGTGAAATATGGAGGCATATTTAAAGCATGGGAAATTGTTTGAAAGAATGCCTTGAAGAAGTGCTTAAAGTATGGATAGTTTCTCCCATGAACATATCATTACCAAGTATACTTTGAAACATCCTTGGTCATAGTTGTTGCTAGAAATAAGTATCATTCATCAAGTTGGATGTAAAAGTTAAGCAATAGCCTACAGTGAATTATTCTGCTACTAAAGCCTCTAAAGGCAATAAAAATGGGAAGAAAAGATAAATTTTATACACAAAATGTTTTACATATATGGATGAGAGATATTTTTTCAATGTGGCCCAAGGAGGAGGTGAAGAAGGTGCTTGTTAAAAATTGATCAAGAAAGTACTTGTTGACAATTATATTAGCAAGGAAGGTTGAAAATTTGGGGCTATGATATGCTCCTTATGGAAAATTGACTACCTTTACAAAAAATATCATGAAAAGTAAAACATTCTTAATGATTTTATACAACCATGAGGATGTAGAAAACTAACCGAGGCATACACAAAAAGAAAAATGACAAGGTATAACATGTGTATGCACCAGAGAGACAATAGGTGAGAATACCTACACAAAGGATGGTACTATGATGAAATACTTCATTTAGGGTGCAATGGATTTGCATATGAAGCCTAAACAATATTAGACTCTGCATCGTATCTCATCAAAGGAAAAACTTGTCTATTTTCTCATCTCCTTGTAGACTTCATGAGAACACAATGAATTTTAATAATGTAAGGGTTCCAGGGGAAAGATTGAAGTTGGAGGACAAAATATTGCATTTATCCAAACATCCGTAGTGCCTCTTGAGGAAATACATGGTGTGATTATTCATTTGGAAGCAGGCTTTAGGTATCTGTCATGGTGAAAATTTATGGATGTATCCTTCATGTTCAAGGTTTTTATTGGGAATTTTTGATTTCAATATGGATCAAGGTTCTATTTGCACAAACCACTATAATGAAATATAATACACTTAAAGATTTCATAGCTATTTTAAGCCATAAAATCTAGAGAGGGGCAACATCATGAGCTATGGTCATTGCAAAAGCTTCTCAGGTCTTTAGAAAGAATCAACATACGTTCATGTAGAAAACTGCTATAATCAATTATCATTGTGCAGAGGAAAAGGGGTATCGTGTCAGCCTTGTTTATGATGATGAATCTATTATCAAGTCTATGGCATTAGAGTGATCTTGGCTCTACCATAGTTTTCTTCTTGCAGGTGAAGATGCCCATCTCTACAATTATGATGTTTTTGGAAGTCAAGCTTATGTTGAAGCCCAAGATGGATTAACCATCAAAGAATGGATGAATATAGCAAGGTTGAGTATAGCAGTTGTAAATGATTTCAAGAATATTAAAAGAGAAGCTCCAGGAAGTTATATGCATAAAGGGAAGGATGAAAACTATTATGAGATTCATAGCATTTTATTAAATCATTGTATGCCAACTAGGTGGGATAACGATGTAGTTGGTTAGAAAAAATATTTCAAGGAATGAAGCATATGTGCGCTATAGATAAACAAATAGATTCTGAAAACAAAATGAAAGTAGAAGAGGTCTAGGTTTTGAAACTCTAAATGGACCCAAAAGTGATTTTGGAAATCACTAAAGTCCGATACCTTCAGAATTCATGAGACTTAATTGATGTTTCTATTGATATTGAAGTTGAAAAGTCTCATAACCGTCCACATATTCATATACCTTGGAGGGAAAAATCAAACCCAAGAAACAGTTGAAATTGAAAAGGTTTATGAAAAAGGAAAATTTAAAAGGTTACTTTTTATAAAATTATAATTTTTGGGGCAGTTACGAGTAATGTGAGAGAAATATAAAGGAATTTTTATATGTAAATAGGGGGATTTTTTTCCTATCTTCCTATCATCTTTTTTGTAGCTATTCAGGAATAGGGGAAATAGGGACAATTTTTTTTCTTTGTAACCACATTTTGTTGTATAGAAAGAGAATCTATGAACTCATTTTCATATTGGAGAAATAAAGGGAATGTTCTTAAATCTATGAATTTATTGATGTTTTATTTTGGCTACAAATGTCCTTTGTGTCACTGCAATCACTTTCCAATGCAATTTTTGTTATATTGAATTGTGTGGATGTTTATTTTTGAATCTTTGAATTCAATTTAATCCATCTATTGTAAAGATCTGCTACTCAATCTTTTCTTGTTTCTCATCCATGGCTGTGGTAGAGGTGAAATTTGTGTCATTTTTCTTCATTCACTTAATTTTGAGTTTAAATCTTTCACATCTACTTTGATGGTTATGGGTAGGTGTGAGTTTACCTTTTCTACTTTTTGGTGAAAAGAATACCCTGTATTTACATTCATTGCATATCTTAAGAGGGAGTTGTACCTCTAAAATTCAGAGGAAAGTTTTCAATCCAATGGTAACTTCTCCAACTGTTAGTGCTATTTGTTCTTCTTTCTGGGCATCTTGAGTCATTTTCAATATTTATTTTCAAAGGAAAAATCTATTTACTAACACTTTCGAACTACTGGATTTAATTCATATAGATATTTGTGTTCCTACAAGAGTGATAATTCTACAAGGTGAAATATACTTTATTCTTTTGATTGATGATTATTTTAGATATACATGGGTTACATTTCTTAGAGAAAAATCAAATGCATTGGATAGATTCAAGACACTCAAAGCTATGGTTGAAAATAGAGTGAATTTGAGGATAACATGCTTAAGGTTTGGTAGAGGTGGAGAATTCACCTCCCATGAGTTTAATATGTTTTTTGAAGTGCATGGAATAAAAAGACAATTATTTGCTTTGAGAACTCCTCAGCAAAATGAATTTATTGAAAGAAAGAACATAATAGTTCAAGAGGATGGTAGATGAATGATTACTGAGTTTGGTTTACCATAAGTTTACTGGAGAGAAGCTATTCATACTAATGTTTATGTATTCAATCAAGTTCAAGAAAGATAAAATAGTACAAAGACCCCCTATGAGCTATGGTGCAGAAAAATTCCTACTGTTAAGTATTTCAAAGTATTTGGAAGCAAATTTTATATCATAAGAGATGAAGAAACTTTAGGAAAGTTTGATGCAAGAAGTGATGAAAGAATTTTTCTTGGATATTCTACTATAAGAAAAGCCTACAGATGTTTCAATAAAAGGCTAAGAAAGATTGTAGAAAGTGAAAATGTCAAGGTTGATGAAATAATGAAGAATTCAATTGATATTGATGGTTATGTATTTGATGAACCCGATTGCATAAGAATTGAGGAAATTGTGGAAGAACATGAAAAGGATGAGAAAGAGAAGTAGAATAAAGAAAATGAAAGAGAAGAATAAGCTCTAGTGGTGTCCCCTAAGATACCTAGATATGTGCAGAAGAATTCAAAAATTCAAATAATTGGAGATAAGACAAAAGGAGTGTTGACAAGAAGCATAGCTGTTGTTGAAGTAAATATATGTTTATTTTCTGAGATTGAATTGAAGATTGTAAGTGAAGCATGTAAAGATGAACATTGGATGGAAGCTATGAAAGAAGAACTTACACAGATTGAGAAGAATCAAACTTGGGAATTGGTCCCAAGACTGGCAGATAAAAAAATTATTGGATCAATGTGGGTATTTAGAAATAATTTGAATGAGAATGGAGAAGTGGTTAGAAACAAAGCAAGGATTGTGTGCAAAGGTTAATCACAAGTGGAAGGCATATATTTTTAGGAGAATTTTGATCTGGTGGCAAGAATGGAAGCTATAAGAATGCTCTTAGTGGTTGCTACTGCATCTTGCTATACACAAGTTCTATAGATGAAAAGAACATTGAAAGACATCACATTGGTGTATGATGATCCTATTTATATCTTTTGTGATAACAAAATTGTAATTAACATTTAAAAGAATACAATGATGCACTCAAGGACAAAGCATGTATCTATCAGGTATCATTTCTTGAGAGAGAATGTTGTGGAGAATGAAGTAATGTTTGAGTATGTTTTGATGAAGGATCAAATTGTTGATATATTTATGAAGGCTCTTCTTAAATATACTTTTGAGTATCTCCAGGAGAAGTTAGGGTTCATTTCCCCTCCTCTCTTAAACTATATGCATATGGAGATGCATCATTTTGGTGGATCTATGGATCTATCTTTCTTCTAGACTGATGTTTGGTGGCTACCTCTCAGGAGGAGCAAGTAGTGTCATGTATTGTCATTGTGAGTATACTATTTTTAATGTCAAAGAGGAAATCAATGTAAAATATCTTTTGCATTTTCCATTGATGTCAAAGGGGGAGAGGAAGAATGTGAAAAAGTGAAGAGGATGAATGTGAAAAAGATTATCTACTAAGGGGGAGAAATAGAAAAATCTTGAGAAGTGTATTTAGATCTTGTATGTTATCTTTCACGGTTTTTCAAATCATGTGTTGCCATCAATGACAAAGGGGGAGATTGTTGCAAGAAAGAAAATAATGAAGGTGTTTTCATTGATGTCAACTGGTCAATTGGTTATCAACTAGTTTTTTTTGTCATTAATGTCATAGTTGTAGGTTATTGGCTGTTCATGTCAAGGATATTGAGAAAATTTTATTGAAGACATGTTATAGGTGTTCAGTGGTTGCTCTGGGTTTTTCTCTAGGATTTTCTCCTATGTTTGTGTGGCTTAGATATGTTGACCATGGTTGTTGGAAGCTGATATATCCATATTTTTGGCTGTTGATTTATTGTACTGTGTGAGTTATGTTCACCAGTTGTGAACCATGGTTTTCTATGTTTCTGGCTGAGGTTTGGAAGAAATGTTGTTGGTCCAGATTTCTCTTTGGTAAAGTCTTTTGACTTGTGGATCTAGAGTTAAGTTTTTATGATTGTATTGAAGCTAATATTAGTATCTAGAAGGTTTGTGCATAATTTTTCTATGTGTTTTACACTAGTTTGGCTAACCTTATGTTGATCACTATCTTTAGAGTTGATGAAGCATGTTGGATCTATTTGGGTCCTTATCAAGCATGTGTTTGGGTCGCCCTCATTCTAATTCCATGATAGAATTTTTTTGTGCCAACCTAATTTGAGTCTAATGTTGGATGGCTTAATTTGGATATGTTTCAAAGTTGAAGATGGTATAAATACAAGATGAGTTAGTGGTGAAATGGTGCAAGCAACAAAAAGAGATAAGTGCAAAAAAATAGAGCAGATAGGTGTGATATTTATGCGAGTCAGTAATTGTTTGTGATGCGAGTGTGGACGATCAATGAGATGCCTAAATGCTGAGTTTATGGATGCAATGAACTGAAGGTGTACTCTATCACTCATGCATGTCTGCAAGTGGTTGAGAAAATTGTGGTGGATTTCTCTGTTGCATTGAGATTTTCTTCTCTTTGTAACATATCTCTTCTATCTTCTTTTTATCTCTGTGGCAATGAGCCCGTCAGGTTGTTACCCCTATTTGACAGTGAGTCCTTGTTTTGGTCGTGAGCCTTATTTCTCATGCAATGAGCCTTTTTTATTTGGTTTTGATATTCTCTATAGTATGAGTGAATCCTCACCGTGGTTTTTCCCTCATTGGGTTTTCCATGTAAATCTGGTGTTTCTATGTTTGTGTGATGGTTTTCAATTTTTGCACTTGTACTTAATGTTTAATCATTTAATCAGTGTTAAGGAGTAGTTTCAGTGAATGAATTAAGGTTTATATTTGTGATAGCCGATTCACCCCACCCCTCTCAATTGTCCTATTCAACAAGGTAGGTAGAGAGAGGGAGAGAGGAGATAAAGATAAGTAGAGAGGGCAAGAGAGGTAGAGGGAGAGGAGAGATAGAGATAAGTAGAGAGGGAATGAGGGAGGGAGGTAGGGAGGGTGAGAAAGGTGCGATAGAGAGTGGTAGGGTGTGATGGATTTAGAGGTAGGTAGAGAGAGGGATTGGAAGATAGACAATAGATAGGGAATTAGAGAGGGAGAGAGAGAGAGGTGAGAGAGAGGTGAGGTAGAGAGAAATAGAGAGAGCAGCAGGGAGTGATGGAGGGAGAGGTAGGTAGAGAGAGGGGAGAGAGAGAGTGAGAGTTATTGAGATCAAGGGAGAGAGAGTCAAATAAAGGGACGTAGATACTGTGAGAGAGGTCTAGAGTGTAATGGATAAAAATGAGTGAGATAGAGAGAGAAATAGTACAACTTGTTAATTACTAAAATTTGACCTCCTGATTACTAAAATTTGACTAAGATTGAAATTTGTAAGATCTCTCAAAAACTAGAATTTGCATTATAACTCCTAGAGATCCGAAACCACTCTTAAAAATATTGAAACTATATACATGAAATATAACTTAAATTATAAGAAAGTAAACATCTATATGTAAAATGTTTATTTCATGTATATAGTTTCCCTCAAAGATAACAAGAAGAAAGAAAAAAAAGAGAAGAAAAAATAAATTCAATGTTTGGCTTGGATTTGCTTTGGATTTCCAACCAAAAGGCTTGGAGGGCCTTCCCAACATCCAAAGATTTTTTTTTGCATATTCTACTGTATAGGAGAGAATTTGGACCCCTCACAAAATTCCCCTTTTATAGATCCTCACCCTAGAAAACCAAATCCAAAGGCAAAATTCCACATCAGTTGGCTACTTTCCTTCCACTTGGCATCTGTTTGTTGTGTTGGTGGGAGAATATTTCTTGGGGATGCGCTTGTGGTGCATAGATGTCTACGTGGAACACTTATATCCCTGATGGATTCCTACGTCTAAAGTTGCCAGAGGTGTTACACTTTTGATTGGGGTGGATTTGTAACATCCCTCTTCGACCAATCAACCCCAAAAATGGTAAATTCTTCCCACTTCTCCTTAAAAAAAAAATCTTCCTTCATTCATTTTGATCTCTCTTGAAAATTTTAATCTTCACATTTTTCTCCAGCAATCTCTTCACAAGCTACAACACTCTCTTCACTCTCAAACAACACTTCAACACTCCATTGCAACAACAACACTGTCAACTCCATAAAGCAAGCGTGAAACAAGTCATTGCAACATGGGATTGGGGTCTTGCAAGACCTCCCTTCACCACAGTCGATGCTGTGGTGACTATTTGAAGCCTTCTTTCTGTTCCATTGGCTAGTGAGCTCTTGGTGGAGGTGGTAACGTTTTTCTCCTCTCCTTTGTGATTTTGTTGAGTAGCTCTTTACTATTTTATAGTGTTATTTTCCTTCTTTCTTTACTTCTTTATCACATATGTCTCTCTCATTTCTATTTGGTTGTTTGTGGAGGTGGAAACACCAAAATGGGGGTCTGATTGAGGCAGACCCCTATACAGCCCCAACAAATTTCCCCAGTTTCTTGTGTGTTGGTGGATGTGCTTTCAGAGCTAGTTGGTGAACTGGCACCTTGGTGAGATTATCTTCATTATTTTAGCTCTCATATATTTATTTTATCATCTCCGCTTGTACTTGTCATATTTCATTCTTTTGTTTTGTTCATTTAGGAGTAATTAGCTAGGCCATTAACTCATTTTCTGGTGCTTCATATTTCCTTTTCTATCCTTTGGTCATACAGATGCTAGCGCACCTGAGAGACGCTAGCGCACTATGCCTTCATCGTCGGTAAGAGAGTTTTTAGAGGTGCAATATTGAATACGAGAACCAACTCAGCTAGCCCCAACTTGGATTTTGAGTCGGAAAAGTGCTAGAAGGACCTTATATTCCTCATTATTCTCATGCCTTTTTTCATAACATCCCCGTAGAGTGAGGTAATTTAGGGAAGCCTTCCACTCTCGACTCTTTGTGACCTAGGGCCTTGATGTGGTTTATCCCCCTCTCTTACATCTACAAAATTTCACATAATATCATTCATGCTCACCATTAGGTTTGCATGTGTTTCAAGGTCAAACAGATTGAACACCTAGGTAATGTTAGTCTCTCTATTAGCTATATAACGATGTAATTTTTTTCACATTTTGAAAATGTTAAGCCTTTGATCTATAATTTCTTTTGTTTGTGTGTCTATTTTTTGGAAAAAACCAGTGTTTGTTTTTTTTTTTTTAATAAATTAACTATTCATCAAAATTTCATATAAATTACATTTTTAGAAACTAGACTCCATTCTACACATATGAAAAAAATATATTTTCAATTAGTTTTCAAAATTTATAGGGGTAGCATGACCAAAATTTAGTTTCTTAGGAAGTGACCACTTTGAAAATTAGTAAAAAATCAAACATTCATTAAAAAATTATTAGAAAAATCAAGCATAAACTACATACTGTTAGCTAATTTCTCACTGAAACAATTTAAAAAATACTAAAAAAAGTTAACCTTTTGAGGGAGCCACAAAAGTTACTATGTTATGTTTTTCTGACAAAAACAACACCTTTTTTTGTGGCCCCATCTTTTGAACCCCTTAATATCTACCATTTTGAAAAAAATAGTAGTTTAGAAAGTAGACTCGAAGCACTACGAATCCTTGTTGCATCTCAAAATTTTGAGTATAACTATCCTCAATTTCACGTCAAAGGTCACTGTTTCTTGATTTCAGAAAAAAGTGGCCACTTAAGACCCCTTTTGTGCCCCCATCTTTTTGCACTTATCCTTATATGTTACTCCCTTATGGAGAATATGTGACAAAGGGTGGATTTTGTTTAATAATTGCACTATGAACCTTCTAATGGACTGCAATATTCCTTATAACCCTATCATCTGCTTTAATTTTTGTGGTGCTTTAATGTCTAGGATGTCTTTGAATTTTGCTAGATCAATCTCTATCCCTCTTTGTCACACGATGTAGCAAAGAAGCTTCCCTGATGTAACCCCAAAGATATACTTTTTCGGGTTTAGCTGTACCTTATACTCTTCGAGCCTGTCAAAGATGGGTCCCAATATCTCTATGTGCTCACTCCTTTTCTCTTTGATAGGTTTCTCCTACATTCTTCAGCCAAAATGACATCATGTTCCAATAATATGTTCCCCATGGACAAGTGAAGGAAGTTTTGTGTTGATCCTCCTTGGCGATCATGATTTGATTATAGCCTGAAAAACCATCCATGAGTGATAGCATTTCATGTCCAGATATTAAATAAACAATGATGTTGATGTTGGGAAAAGGGAAATCATCCTTCAAACATGCTTTGTTCAAGTCTCTTAAATTTACGCATATTCTGATGCCCCCATTGGGTTTGGAGAGTTGTACTAGGCTGGAAACCCACTCAGGATAGTCAATGAGTTGGATAAATATGACATCAAATATATTTTGTAACTCAAGTTTTACCAAGAGTGATAAATGATGCACAACCACTTCTGGATCAAGCCCTGGCATATTTGTGTATGACCATGCAAAGCTAGCTCTTTTCTCTTTTAGGAACATTGATAGGTTTTTCTATTCTTCGTCCAACAAGGATTCAACATAGAAATTTATCTTAGGTGCTTATTATGTTCCCACATTGACTAGAGTGGCTTTTTCTGCTAGCACTGTTGACTTTTCTAGATGCATTGCAGTAAAGGGGATATTGAATCCCCCATCCTTGGGATCCTCAAAGAGGTTTTCACCCTTAGATGCATCCTTTCTTTTTACTATTTTAGGATCAGAAAGTTCCATAGTGTGGTTTTCACTCAAAGATCAACATGTTATTTGCATGTCATCAATTTTACGATTGAAAGATTTAATCATCTCCCCATAGTACACCTGTGTGTCTAGCTCTATGTCAAAAACAACTTTGTGATCTTCTCATGGTAAGTTGTCTTGGAGTCCCATGGATTTTGAGATTGCTTCATCATTTTCATATAAATCTAGAATGGGTGGTCTTGTTGGTCCCAAGCAATGAGTTGGGGTACACTAGGCTTCTTTTAGTGGTTTTTTCATTTGGCGTGAAAGATGTTTTGGATATCATGAAGAGAGCTATTCTCAAATAGGTCAGCAATGTCGAGGGAGAAGTCCTCTAGTTTAGTATCACCTGATGTTGGTAACCAAGAGGAAGCCTCAACCCGTTTAGTATAAGTACCTTTTCCAATAAGGGTAACTTTGGTAGTAGTACATCCTAAGCCAATATTCTTTGGACATTTCTCAAGAACGATGGGTTCTAGAAAACCATTGTCATTCTAGCCTAGTTTCTCATTCCTTTTGTAACCTGATCCCTTCATTAGCTGCAATACTTCATTGTCATCTTCCATGGGAAGAGAAAGTATGGGTCGATCATCTTGATAGAGTAGTATAGAGACATCCTCCTCATTGGCATCTTCTTTGTTCAAATCCCCCCACTTGGTGAAGGTAGTAGATATCATATTTACTATTTTGGAAACTTTGTTGATAGGTGTGGGTTTCCCATGATATTTGGGAGAAAGATGTAACTCTACTGACACAAAAGTGTCTTTTTGTAGTTTATAATTTCCACAACCATCATCCTAGATCACTGCTTTGATGTCAGGAATGTTTTGCACAATGGGTGTTTTTTCTGAGGTAGATGAAAGGGATGATGGGTCAAAAAATGAGGTGGAGGGTGTAGGCCCTTCATCATTTTTAGGGATTTGAGGTATTTTGTAACTTGGCCTCAAGGTTCTTGCAGTAGTAAAAGGGATCAAGATCTCCATGGATAGTAACTTATCTATCCTCGAAAGGAAACTTTACACATTGATGATAGGTCAACCGTACAACTTTTATGGCATGAATCCATGTTGGCCAAGAAAGATGTTGTATGAGAGATCAAGGTCTAACACTTGGCATGTAGTCTCTACAATGAAAGATCCCACTTAGATGCATAACAAGATGATGCCTTGTGATAACCGCTCTTGATCATCATATGCTCTAATAATTGTACTCTTAGCTTTTTTAATAACATCTTCTGAATAACCCAAGTTTTTGATCAACTGAAGGGTGCAAATGTTCATACCAACACCTCCATCTACTAAGACTCTTTTAACCATTTTTTTATGAATAATGACCTTAAGGTGAAAAGCAAGGTTATGAGATGGTTGTGATGGTAGGTCTTGTTCTGAGAAGGTGAGAAGATGAGGGATAGTGATATGTCCTAGCATAGCTTGAAATTTTTTTGTATCCATATCCTTAGGGACAAATGATGCAGATAAGTCCTCTAATATTTCCCTATGTGTGGGGATAGCCTCAATAGTTCCAAGATAGAAATTTGGGTGGGGGTCTTTTTAAGCTAATCTAGGAGACTATATTTTCTAGGGTTTGTTGTTGGAAAAGTAGGTTGTTCCCTAGGTTGAGATGAACCCCCTTGGATGGTGACCTTTCCATGTCATGTGGTGACTCCACACTCCACACTAGGACCTTTGATGGTAACAACAATGACAAAATTATCACAAGAGGCAAATACATTGGAATAGACATGCTGCACATTATTGTAAGT
The DNA here is from genome assembly GCA_007115665.2 of Sequoiadendron giganteum. Lineage (NCBI taxonomy): Eukaryota > Viridiplantae > Streptophyta > Pinopsida > Cupressales > Cupressaceae > Sequoiadendron > Sequoiadendron giganteum. The sequence continues at coordinate 338,642,041 of CM021109.1, read as the reverse complement.
CTTCCCTTTTCCATTGTCATTCCCTTTGTTGTGATCCGACATGGGGTTCTTGTATATCTTAAGATCCTAGTTATTGGTTGGTACTTCAACATATATGTCTCCATTTTAGATAAGATCTTGGATAACATTTTTGAGCCTCATATAGTTCGATGTTTTGTGTCCCTTAATTTTGTGAAAGTCACAAAGATCTTTTTCATTGTACCAAAATGGTTTATCAGGTTTATCTCTAGCAATTTCTTCATGATAGTTTCAATTTGTTTCGACAACTCTGTGTAATTTTGTTTTTGGATAGTTGTTCATGTTGGGGGTTCATCTGTGTTGTGTCTCAGTGTTATTGAACTGATTTTTTTGTGGTGATGTGGTTTGTTGTACGGTGGGTTGAGCATTAGTCATTTGATTGGTGTTGGGCCTAGGAGAAATTAGGACCAGCTTAGCATCTACAATGCCATCATTCATCATGTTCTTGTTCTTAGCCTAGACTCAAGGCTTGTAACTTGAACTAGTTGATGGGCGGTTATCTTTGTATCCTTGGGTATTTCCCTGTGATATTAGAGTATGCTCAATATTGAGGGATCTAGGGAGAAGCTTGTCATAGGTGGTAATGCACTACATTTTTAAGTGGAAGGATAGATAAGGATTGACATTCGCTATTATGAATCCCACTTGTTGTTCATCAAGAATGGGCCACTTTATTTTACTGTCTCTTTGTCTCTATCGTTGTAAGAAATTGGTGAAGGATTTTCCTTTGTTTTTCTTGAGGGTATACAATTCTTCTTTTTCTTATGTCCACATCAAGATTAAAGGAGAAGTGATCTATAAGTTTATTGGTGATTTCTTGGAAGGTTTTGATGTTTGGAGGAAATGGAGAAAAACAATTAATGGCTGGGCCCTTTTAGCTTCGTGGAAAGAGGCGAATCAAATAAGAATCATTATAGGAAACCTACATACACATGATGTTATATTTTTTGACATGGTCCATTGGATTTCATCTCCTTTTGTATTTATTAAATTTGGGGACCTCAAAGGCAGGAGGGAGAGGTATCATTGTGATGTTACAATCGAATAGATATGGACACAGGTTTTGTTGTGTATGGGGATTCTTCATTGATCCCATCCGGATATCATGCATTTCTTGTGTTAACACCTTAAGTTATGATGCTACATCATCTTGCGGGTTTGGTGGAGGAACTTATTGTGGGAAGGTGGATGAATTGTAAATGGGATTTTGATATGATGGGGTGTTGTATGGTGTGTATAGTGGTGTAGGATATTGTGAAGGTGATAGTGGTGGAGGTTTATATAGTACAAACTTTGTTTCTATTGTTGTTGTTGTGCAAGCACTTGCTATTGTTAGGCATACTATTGGGCTTGTTTTTATTGTTGGGACACTAGGGATTGAAGTTGGGCTTGTTGTTGTTATTGTGCTACTAAGGCTACTTGTTGGGATTGTTGTTGTTGTTGTTGTGCTGCTAAGGCTGCTTGTTGGGCTTGTTGTTGTTGCTGTGCTACTAAGGCTGCTTGTTGGGATTGCTATTGTTATGCTGCTAAGGCTGCTTATTGGGATTACTATTGTTGCTATGCTATTAGGTCTACTTGTTGTTATTTATTTTAATGTACGACTTGTAGATAAACATGTTGTGCTTGCTATAAAGCTAAGGAATGTGCTTGCAATGTAGGATCGATTGCTTGTTGGGTCGTGGGTTGTTGATGAGAGGTTGGGGGTTCCCTTGGTTTATCATTCTTCTTAGGATGATGGATTGAGATGGAAGAATGTACGATTGAGGTCCCATTTTATTTTGCATGATGTGGGGGACCAAAGGGAAAGATGATGATGGTGCCATTTGGTATTGCAATGGTAATGGCATATTTAAACCTTTTGATTGATTGAAAGGGTTCCCTTGAGAAATGGTTAGGGGTTCCCTTGTTGTATTTGAGGTGCGACCAAGGTACTACCTTGGTTGATGGGATTCGTATCCAAGGTGTTTTTTGATTTGGTTTGGTGATGGATGGGATAGATTTGTTTTATGAAACCAATGGTACGAATGAACCAATGGGGTGGTTGGATAGAGATGTCCCTATTTGTGTTAAGGGTTGATTTTGTGTGAGATTTTTGACATACTCTAGTTGGTCAATTTGAGACACTTGGGGAATAATACCTTGCGTGATGTTGGGTAAACTTGTGATACTTGTAGGGGTGGAAGAGGATGGTTGCCCTCAATACGTCGAGGTTGTTGTGGATTCATGGACTGTAAGTGGCTTATGTTGATGTAGGGGGTGATTGGGAATGATAGGAGCACCAAAGGTAGGCGTCCAAGTGGTTTTTGGGGGTGGATTGGTGTTGAGGGTACCCACAAGGGTGTTACTTTCCAAAGGTAGAGTATGACCAAATTCCTTAGCAAGACTAGGAGTTTGTATTTGAGTTATCCCTAATGATGGAGTTAATGGAAGTGTGGATGAAGTCAAGCCTGGTGTCAAGCCTTGTGCTAACAATGATGGGGGATTGAATTTATTTTCTCCATGGATTGACATTATTTCTTATACTCAAGGATTTCTCCTTTGGTAAGCTTGAATGGATTATTCGCAACGTCTTCTACCTCATATGGTCCTACTTGATTTTGGGGTTGTTGTGCTGGGTAGACTGACCTTGTGGATCAAATTCTTGAGGGTTGGTATCACCGATGGTAGATGAGAATCTGGTTTTCTTCATGATTCTCTTATGTTGTGATCTTGTTGTTACCATAAATTGTGGGTCACCTATGGGAGAGGTGTGTTGAGATTTGTAATGTTTAAACTCTCTAGTTGACTCAAATGTAGGTAAGAGGGATGTTCTAAGTCATTTTGGAGAAATGATGTGAGTGGGAGATGAAAAGGTGAATGATATGGGGAGTGATCTTTGAAAATGTTTTGCGAGAAGACTTTTGACTATAGGTTTGATGTTTGATGTTTGGATAAAGGATGTTAATGAACTTGTGAATCTTTAAGGTAGAATTGTGACCTTCAAGATAAAGTAGTCCAAAAATGATAACTAACTTAACTAAATGCATGGAAAAGGATTCATTTCACAAACAAAGTAGCTAAGTTAGGGTTTGGGTTGATAGATGTCTAAGTTGAAAGTGTTGGTGTGTTCAAAATTTTACAAAGTTTGATGGAATGAAAATGTGAAAGATGATAAGGGGTGGATGAAATGTTTGACCCAAAATTTTAACCTATAGTAAACCTTTATTTTGTAAGACCAAGGTGGTGAGAAACATGTTATTCCTTTAAAGTGATCAAACCCTAAGAACTCAATGATCTAAATGAGAAGTTCTTGTGAAATGTGTAGATCCGGTTTGTTTATGTAAGAGCGTAGATTAAATCTCCTTATTGATTTGTCTCAGTTGCGATGATTCCTTAAGACATGTATCCTGATAAAATTTGAACTATGATATCTAAGTTTGAAATGGTGGAATGTAGACCTTCTCTTGGGGATTTTGATTTTGTGAGAGATCATTAAGACAAGCACAAGATCATAAAAAAGAGGATATTTATTCCATGCAGGAGGTGGTAATCAATCCTTTCGGATGCAATATCAACTTTTTTGTCTTGTTTGTCTAAGATGTTTGTTGCATTTCTCCACTGGCTCGGTGTTTCCTTTCTTTCAAAAGTGAAGCTCCTCAAACTCCTAATTATATCTATTTGTTTTCCTTCAATTAGTTCAAAGTTGGGTTGTATGATAGCAGGTGTAAGGTTTGGTTGTTCAATTGGAGCAATCGGATACCAAATGGTCATGTGGGGTTCAATATATCAATTTATCTTGTTAAAATGAGTTTATTTTTACCACAAACACTTGTATTTCTTAAGTTTCAAACTAAATATCTTTCAAAAACATCATTTATCTCACAAAGTCCATTGTGTGAAAATCACGAAGTTAGGGGCATAGCTACCTATGTTAACTTTGCAAAGTATGGATTGAGATGTAAGTCAAGATATTTAGAAGTCTCTAAGAATAAATCCTTAGGAAAAGCATCAATAACAAGGCTTTTCAAAGGGTATCCATACTTAGACCAAAGGGTTTAAAATTTTGAGAAAGATTGTTGACGTTTATTTTGCAATGTTTTGTAACCAAACAAGTATCAAATTGACTCACAAGCATTAACACTCCTAGTTCAAGCGGGTGCAAATTTCTTAGTAGGCTTACCACCATACCCTAAGAGATGATTAATCTATGAAGATGGAATATACAAATAGGCTATGTAAAGGAAATTTAATTTCTTGACACACCAAGCAAAAGAATCCCTTCCCTATTTACTTTATTGCCTCAACCAAAAACTGAACATGGTAAGTAACTTCTTGGAACGGTGCTATTCCAATCCACTATCTTAAAATACATTTTACAATTGGACTTGGTTAGCCACTACAAAAAAGGATTTTAATGAAAATATTTAGGATAAAATAGTGTTATTCATGTGGTGATTCACTCAATTAAGAGGCCTCCCGAACCTTATAAACATCTAAGGGTTTTAATGTATCACATGGATACTAAGGGAGACATTCATCAGTATAGGACATCAACACAAACTGGTTAATGACTTTAGTCACAACCAATTATTTATATAGTAGATTAAAATGAAAGCACCGCTTGGGTCATTCCCTCTCATAAGTTGGGAGGTAGGCCCTCTAAAGGTAACATAGTTGGTGAAGTGAAAAATGCTTTTCATCACCCAAGATTTGTCAAAAGGTCCAAGGGGAGAGGATAGGCACTTCCAAGAAGAAAATGATACTTGTGTGTTTCTCTTCACCCAAGATTGCAAAAATACACACAACAAGCATACGTAAGCAAATTAGAAACACGTTCATTTAAAATTTGACAAGCATAATTAATTTTTTTAAAGAACCAAATGAAGTGTGTAGATTGTTTTGTTCAATTTTAAACCAACTTTACAAAATGAGGATATGCAGGTTCAGTTTTAAACAATTTGAACACTTATTTTAAATTGAAAATGAAATTTAGTTGGTACTACAACATGATATAAAGCACTATATAATGGGATATAATTTCCCAATAAGTGTAAAAACACTTGTTACAATTATAATCAAATGACACTATGCTCCTTCACTTCAAATTTTGTTGCACAAACTTGCAAAACCAGTTAGCCTAAAAACAATCCAGAAGTCAAAGACATATTAACAGGCAGATAAAATAAAAAATTTAAAACAAATGCTAAAATTCAGTCATTGTTTTTCTTACCAATAAAAAAATGTCACTATTTATTAAGGCATCACCATAATTCAAAAAAGAATCGCTCTAGTGAGAAAAAGCGTCACTCTGTAGTAAAATAGGGATGCCGATAGTGTCGCTATTTGAGAGGTGTCATTATTTTCAAATCTTCAATACCTTCAAAAAGTATTAGCATCATAATTTTTTAATAAGCATTACTGTTTTAATTAGGTGTCGCTATACTCCTTGCAAAAGTGTTGCTATATGGCGACGCCTGAAAAAGCGTTGTTGTACCTGCAAGATCAAGGAAAATGGGTATCCAAAGAAAAATTTGTCAGATTCGATCAATTATGCCATCCTTCTAGCACCAAAATGTGATAAATGACTCAGTATAGGTTAACTACACTTGATGCATATAGATTCGAAGCATACTTAAGCCACTAAGCATAAATCCCAATAACATCATTCAATTTAAACAAATCAAAGAATTCATTAAAACTAACATTCTAAAACATGAAAGATTGATAAACATCTACTCTAAGACATTGAAACTTATCCTATTGGGGGAGTGGTGTCACATTGATGTGGAATGGTGACCCTTTCCAAATCCCTTGGATAATGAACTTGTTTCAATTAGTTTTATTGAAGAAAACTGATGAAACCGATGAGAGATATATTTGAATCATGATGAAAGCTATTTTAACATGATAAAAGCTAAGGTGATCGATGTGCGTGTATGCAAAGCTATTCTAAATATATGCAAGATTCAAAAGATTAAAGCCCTAGTTTCAGAATATACTAAATGGATGTAACTAAGCTACCATGGAAGCCATTAATGGATTCTCTAAGCTAATAATGCATGTAAATTAACCTAAATGCCTTTAAAACATAAAACATGGATGAAAGATGAGAGTTATTTTCAACATCATAAGTTTTCTCTGAAAAGGTGGATCCCCATTCAATAGATGCAAGGTCTATTTATAGAATAGGAAAAATGAAACTGATGGTCAATATTGAAAGAATCAATCAATATTTAGGATAGAAAGAAGATGGAGGCATGAATCATGGATTCCCATCAAGGGTTGAGAATGCAAGTTGATTTTTAATCAAGGGATCAGAATCATGCAAAGATGCACACTTTCAAAAATTTCTCAAGAAATTTGTTGAAAGTTTGTTACAAGGAAGAATATTCTTTTTTTCAAATGAGTGAAGAGGGAAAGAATATTCTATGAAAATATTCTCTTCTTGGAGGAAAAGTAAAATTTATTTAATTAAAACCAAATTTTAATGTGCAAAAGGGGAAGGAATATTCCATGAGAATATTCCCTTTTGGAGGAAAATTAGCATTTAGTTAATTAAAACCAAATTTTGAGGTGCAAAACGGGAAAGAATATTCCATGAGAATATTCCCTTTTGGAGGAATGTGCAAAGGAGGAATTCAAGGTGTTAAATTAAATATTTTGATTTAAACAACATACTGACAACCGACAAATGACTCAAACAAGACAAGACACAGAAGCAACAAACTAACTAGCACCCTCCCATTTTTGAGAGAGGAGGTTAATAACATCCTCCCCAACCTAGTTGGGGGCCTCCACCATAGTATTCTTATATATTTCTTCCTTAAGCATAGTAGAAAGGGTACCAACAACATGGTGGATCACTTTGGTAGTGAACCGAGTCAACCCAGTGAATTTACTCTTGAGTTTATCCATCTGATCCAGCAGTATGTTATAATCATCCACCTTGTCCATAGTCTTAGCATTATTTCCTTCCATAGCCCGAGGTTATGAGGAATAGTTCATCAAATCATCCTTAAGCATCTTGTTGAAGTCATAAAAGTGGCTAGGCCCTTCCATGAATTCCTCCTCCTCCTCTATATCTTCCTCCTTCCTCTTGCCTTTACTATCATACTGTAATGATGGATTTCTGCAAAACAGATTGTTAGTCTAATAAAGCATGCAATATATTTATCTAAATCCAAAAAAAAATTGAATACATTAGAGATAAAAGGAAAATGAATGAAACTAGAACAACCTCACCTAATCTTCTCTCCTCCATGATTCACTTCCATTGTACCTCCTCAAGCTTGTTGTGATAATGGATGCCCTCAGATTTGTGAGCAAAATCTACATGCCTAGTCCTAACAAAGCCTTTGAAGGATTTCTAAAAACTCTATGTAAAATAGAAATTTGATTTTAATGTGCAAGTAATAATAAGCCTAAAAGATGATATGATAATGACAATAATCAGATTAATCAAAAATAATAAGAGATCCTGAAAATGAGATCAAGATTGTCATTTTATAGAAAATGCAATCTTGAACTGATGGATGAGATGAGAGATTGAGAAATACCCTAGAATCAATGGTTAAGATTCAAAATAGCAACTCTCAATTAGGGTTAGGGTAAAATCCCCAAATGTGTGGATGAGATTTAATTTAGGAAATTAAATCAATGGTGGAGAATAAATGTGACATTGAGATGAAATTAGTAAAAATCAGAAGATAAAGACTGAACAAGAATAAGATATTTAGAAAATAAAGTTATTTTAGAAATAACTTACTTTGTGGAGAGAAATGCTATTTTGAAATTAATATTTTAAATTAATTCCAAAATGATGATTTCATGTGATAGTAAATAATAATAATTTAAAATTATTTACTTGGAAAAAGGGAAATTGCCAATTTAAATAAAATGCTTTTACTCAAATTTAGAAAGAAAATCAATAAGACAATTTAATAATTAAAATTATCAATTGTGGAGGAAAATTAGAAAGTGGGTAATTTTAAATAAATGATTTTATTTAAAATTAGAAAGAAAGTTGGAGAGGATAATAATTAAATAAATAATAGGAATTCATTTAATTACGAGTAGATAGAAATAATTAATGATGTATTAAATAAAGTTTATTTATTTAAATAATCATGAGGAAGTAATAATTAAATAAAATTAGGAATTTATTTAATTATAGAGCGACATAACGAATTAGCGACGTATTTAAATAATAAATGTACTTTATATATCTAAATAGCCAGGAGGAATAAAAGATGTGAATTAATTAAATAATTAAGAATTATTTAATTAATAGTTGACATTGGACTATAGGACATAATTAAATATTTTAATTATGTTGAGATGTAGCATGATATAGAAAAATGTGGTTTACGGATCTAGGCCATTTTTATGTGTCTACACATACTACTCCTCATCACTAGAAATATCATTCACCAGAAATTTCTTACTATTTTTCACCAGCCTATGGGATCTCCTAATGCTGGTACTCTCTAACCCCATATCCATAGTAGCAACCACAATGGTGTCCCCCTTGGAATCTTTACCATTATTCTTCCCTTCATTGTTCATGGCCGACAACTCCACCTGGAATTTACCCTCTTCCTTTACTTTTTTATTTGTTGTAGGCTTGCTTTCCATATTGCGGGGAGTAGTTTTGAGCTCACAAAGACCAACCGCCACTTTTGATCGAGTAGTCCCCACACCACCCTTCTTCTTGGCAGGAGGTTTAGGCTTGGGGGTTTCGGTATTCACCAGAGGGGTTTTCTTTTTGGGGCCCTTAGACTTAGCCGAAGCACATTGGGCTGGTTAAGGGGTTCAACTTATTCAATACAAACCACAAAAATAGGTTAGCACACATAACACCAGATGGAAATGATAAAGCCTTAGTATGAGGCCCTTGTGTAGAGGTAGGGGTGGCATTTCATCAAGGTTTTGGGCAAAAATGTCCAAACACTTCTCAACAAATATCTGTCAATTAGTAAGTAAGAAAAAAGGAAAACTCGAGAATATTTTTTGACAGAGATGATTGAGAAGAGGATGATGATAATAATAGAACACCCTATGTCTACCCTCTAAATTTAAATACTTTATAAGAGCTAGAAAAACTTGGTCCCAAGGATGAGGGAGTGCTTCCCTTTCAAAACCTGATTGGGATGTGACTGGTTTTTCATTTTATTTGAAGAAAGCATTGAGGCTTTCATTGTATTGGGTGTTTTTGTGCTTAGTGTACTTCTTCCCACTACATGAGAGCCCAGTTTCCTGAGAAATGAACTCCTCATTGACCTCGAAGGAGATACCTCCGATCATAACTCTCCTATCTTTCCAAGAGATCTCAAACTGAGCCGAAATCCTCGTATCATGTCCAGCCAAGCACTCCATCAATGATGCCAACCCAAATTCGACACATATATGCCAAACTAGAGGATCCTTTTAGAATTCCTCAGAGTTATCTGAATCCATCTTCACCTTGTCTCCACCTATATTTCCATACTTCACTCTGAGGTACTAGAAATCCTCTGAGAGAAATAATTTAAAATGTTTGTGAATGTGAGAGGTCACCCAAATAACACCGATTTTAAGCCAACCATGATGAATCTAGGTAATCAAGATGATCTACAGATTACACATGCCATAAGTTATTTCCCAAAAATAGATCTCCATAAGCCCATAATTGAAAATCTTGAGACACCAGCAGCTTAGGTTGTGAAAAATGATGAAATTGATAGGTTTAACCTTCGAGTTTGATAGGTACAAGTACCAATGCCAAATGGCCATGGGGCTAAATTTTAAAATCCCTAAGTATCTATCTTTAATCTTATGAAACTTTTTAGTAGTGTCAAGAGGACTTAGCATGAGCTCCACATGATATGAATGTCACATCGAAATTGAAATTGGAAGTTCGTAAAGGTATGTAGAGGATATGACAAGACCGAAAAATAAATTTGTGAATGGACCAACCAATCTTAGTTGTTAACCCGTTGTACTTCCCATAACCTCTCATTATTAGCTCTATAACCACATCCTTTGCCAAATTATTCAAATACTGCCACAAATTTAACACCTCATCATCCTTCTTTGTCCACATCACCCAAAGTACAAATATGTGGACCACCCATAAACCCTCAAAACTAATAATTTTAGTTATTATCATGGGTAACTAAGTTGCCCTGTACCTTAAGGATAATACCTTTTAATTTTGGCGGTAAGTTCCCAATACTCCTTCAACACCTGGAAGCGCTCCAAGAGGAGCCAAGATTAGCCAAAGCGTTAGCAACTTGATTTCCCTCCTGAAAGATGCGAGTAAATATCTTCATATCCAGCTTCGACGCCATGTGATTTATGTCTGAAAGAATATCTCTGGTGTTCCATCCTAATAACCTACCAAATTTGATTGAATCAATCATTGACATGGAATCCCCTTCTATGTGCAGTTTCTTTATCCCCATAGTAACAACTAACTAGACGCCCTTTAGCAATGCCCTGGCTTCCAAAGTCATGGAGGTATGAATCCCTATACCCCTTGAGTAACCAACCACAAAGTTACCCCTACTATCCTTGATAATACCCCTGATGCTAGCCTTGCCAGGGTTCCCCTTGGCCGCACCATCAAAATTGATTTTGTGCTACCCCCGATCTGAGGGTTTCCAAATCGTGTCTCATCTATCTTAGGCCTTAGAGTTGTCAAAGGAGTTGATCTCCAGATTCCCATTCCAAGCTTTATTCATTTTTATCTCCCACTTAGTAGGTGCTTTGTCTAGGGTTTTCCTGGTGTAAATCAAAACATTTTCAGAAATAATCCTTAGCCTAATTCCAAAAACCACCTTAGGACTCATCTCAATATTCTTGAATATCTAGTTATTTCTCTCTTTCCACAAGCACCAAAAGATGATGGGGGAAACTTGGTTCCAAATCTCTCTAGGGATAGGATGTTGAAAGGGACTAGACCAACCCAAAATTAAAGATTTGATGTCCCTACACATAGTCCAGTGGGTCCCCAAATTTTGAAAAGCTAGCTCCTAGACACACACAACAAACAAACAGTGTAGTAATAAATGATCAACAAATTCTTCACTGTTTTTACATAACAAACACCTATTCGAGATCTTAAATCCTCTTTTCCTCAAGTTATCTTGAGTTTGGATATTGTAATGACAAGTCATCCACTAGAAGAAATTGATTTTAGGAATCATGTTCCTATTCCAAACTTGTCTCCAAGGTCTATTATGATCACCTTGGACCGACAATAGATTGTAAGCCGTTTTGATAGAAATATTTCCCTATCGATCTTTGATCTAGTAGAATTCATCCTCAAATTTGGATAAAGGTAATCTAGTTAGGGAGATAAATTTTTGCAATGACAGCTAGTATTAACAACTCAGGGGTCAAGGGATAGTAAAGAACGAAATATTTCGAATGCCTAGCACCTGGCTAACCAAGAAAGTAGTCTCTTATATACATATCAAAGAAAAGTTGTGTAGGTCTCATAAGGTTTCTAAAACTAGAGTGCGATAAAGGGGAAGTAAAGCAACCAAGGGTCCTCCCAAAATCTGATGTAATTACCATTCCCAAGTTTCCATTTCATCCCATACATGAACATGCCTTGCATTTTGAAAATGTGATTCCATGCCAGAGAACGAGTAGGGTGATCATCAAAGAGACATTTAATCATGGGTCTATTGCAAAGATACCTAGCATTCATGATCTTGCACCAGTCCTTTTTATTACCTAATTGGTCCCAACCAACCTTAGCAAGTAATGATTTTTTGGTACATTGGACATTCCTGATTCCAAACTCACCATTATATTTAGGAAAACAAAGTTTGTCCCAGCTAACCAAAGGAAACTTCTTCTTCTCCTCTGTCCTAGACCATAAGAAGTTCCTTTGGATTTTTTTGAACTTCTTAGCTATAAATCTGGGGATTTTAAAGATATAAAGGAAGTAGACAAGGATGCCTTGAAGCGTAGGAGTTAGAAGTTGCAGCTTGCTAGCATGGCCAAGGATGGATCCTTTCCACCCCGCCAACTTCCTTTGAATCTTTTCTAAAACCTTGTTCCAAAAGGTAGGAGTGACTTCCTTGAAAGTAAGGGGTAGCCCTAAATACATCGAAGGGAGAGATCCACTCAAACAACTTAGGACAATAGTCACCCAATCTTGGAGGGTAGGAGTGCTGTTGAAGAAGTAAATCATGCTTTTATTGTAATTTATACACTGGCTAGAGAAAGAAACATAATTACTAAGGAATCTCCTCCATATCCTTGCTTCAATCATAGAAGCCTTCCTGAAGAGGATGGTATCATCAATGAATTGTCAGATAATAATAGATTGCAATGAAGTAGCAGGTTTAACCCCATTTATGGAGCCCTCTGACAATATTTTGGATATGTTCCTACTCAAAATATCCACGAACATGATAAAAAAATAGGACAAGAGAGGTTCACCCTGTCTAATACCCCTTCTTGCATTGAAGAAGCCAAAGGGGACCCCATTAACCAATATAGAGTATCTCATAGTGGTAATCCCTTCCATCAAGAGGTTAATCACCATCCGATCAAAGCCAAACTTTGATAAGACTTTGGGAATAATGTCCCGTATTACCTTATCATATGCTTTTGAAATATCCAGCTTGAAGGCCATACTGGCATTGCTACATCTGTCCATGGAGTGTAAATTTTAATGGGTGGTTATGGCAGCGTGCAAGATATGATGAACCAAAACAAAACCTTTTTGGGTAGAACTTATCATTTTTTCAAGAAAGGTTTTCAGGAAGTTCACCAAAATTTTAGAGAAGATCTTATAAATGGTATTGTTGAGGCTAATGGGTTGAAATTATGTCATAGATTGAGGTTCAAAAACTTTTGGAACTAGGGCAATAAAGGTATGATTCAACTGGTTGAGGATCTTACCAGATTTGAAGAAATCCATGACTGCCAGAACAAGGTCTCCCTTAATAATATCCTAAAATATCTGGAATAAAGCTGGGGGGAACCCATCCAGGCTTGGTGCCTTATAGGCACCCATACTAAAAAAACCATTCATAATTCCTTGGGAGTGACAACACAAAAGATGCTATTATTATCATTCTGGGTTAGAGTGGAAGGGAGAGGATGCAACAACAGATTGTCCATAGTAAAATTGGGAGCCTCAACAAGATCCAAATAATCCCTTTAAAAGTATTCAGATGCCAAAAGCCCAAACTGGGTGGATGTGTTGATCATAACCCCTTGCTCATTTTGAAGTTTAGTTATTTGATTCCTTTTCTTGTGTTTAAGGACCGAAACATGAAAAAAGGAGGTATTTTCATCACCCTCCTACAACCATTGGACTCAAATTTCCATTTCCAGAATATCTCCTCCTTTTTAAAATTTTGTTCCCATTCCAATCAAACCTCTCTTTCTTGGTTATAGGTTAGTAGGCTAACATCCCCCTATTCCATCCTTTTTTGTATGACCTTCAGCTTATCCCCTAATACTTTTTTTCTAGAAGACATCCCCAAAAAATCTCTTATTCCAACCCTTCACCATATTTTTGACATGATTAAGCTTGCTAAAAATCCTGAACATGGGGAAGCCATGTACATGGATATTCCACCATGCAACAACTTTACTACTAAAATCTGGATGGGAGCTCCACATAATCTCAAACTAAAAAATGAAAGGGTCCCACAACAGATAGTTTATTCATGACTAATAGTAGAGGGTTATGATAAGAGATAGTATGGGGAAAGGAAAGAAGATTAGCACTGAGAAAAGTTGTCCAATTGTGAGGAAAAATAAATTTGTTCAATTTGACTTGGATCAAACCATACCTCAAGCACCTATTGGTCCATGAGAAGGACTAACCCCGTAGTTTAATGTCAACCAAATCGGTGTTACTCAAAACAATCGCCAGATCAAACATGTTGTCAGAGTAGTCCAAAATCCCTCCACACTTCTTCAAAGGATACAAAGGAGAGTTGAAGTCACCCACCACCAACCAAAATGACCCCTTGTTATGGTTTATCCAATCAATAAGATCATTCCAATGGCATTTATAACATTCCTTTGGCTAGGGGCATAGACATTGATGAGTGACCAAGAGCCTCTCGGGTGAGAAAACTTGACCCCACACTATTACATCATTGAAATTTTTTAGAACAAGTGATCCTATTAGGATTCAACATCACAACAAGCCCACTAGACACCCCATTATCATCACTACAAGAGAAGAGGGAACTCAACCAAATATACTTAGCTATATTATCAATGTTCTTTTTCTTTATTTTGATTTCTTGTAGTAGTAAAACATAAATGTGATGTTCCATCACATATTTTTTCAATGCCATCTATTTGTGAGAGCTATTTGTCCCTCTCACATTCCAAGAGAAGACTTTCATTTTTGACCCTTCTTTGAGGACACTTCCAATGTCCTTTGTTTACTAATGGCTATATATTTTGTTGTCTCCCTATTCCTAGTCTGTCATGGGTTGGGCCTACTAGGTTTAGAGTCACCACCCACATCATCTTTCCTTTGTTTTCCCTTTTTCTTTGGGGTTGAAAAAAACTCCTCCATTTCTTTTTCCTACATCACACCTAGAGAATCCATCTTAACTGACTTAACTTTTACTTTTAAAGCCTCTTCTTCCAGGATTTTACCTTCACCACAAGTCATTACTGATTCAGTTGTTATTTTAAACCCTTCTTCCTTTAGGATGTCTCCCTCTTCACCAACAGACCCTCGCACCTAGCTAGGGGAAAGAGAACCTTGTATACCTAACAAGGGTACACCAAGAATATCCATGACACCGACCAAAGTAGGCGAAATAGGAACCCGTACGAAGTCCATAAAGGATAAATCCTCCTCAGATTTGAGGGTATTAGAACTGATCAGGGAGTCAAATATCTTAGGAGAACTAGACTTGGTCAGAGAGTCAACAATCTTCAAAATGCCATCTTCGAAGGGGTAGTGATCATCAACAACAAACTCACTCGGGTTAGGTACATGTTTCAACATTTATTTACAATCTGAGATTAGGTGACTAGGTTTAGCACATTTCTAGTAGTAGACCACATAATTCTCATAACAAACTTGTTGGGTCCAAGAACCAAACTTAGAACAAAGCTTCACAAAATTAGGTAGAGACTTATGCACTTCGACATTGACATAAAAATAGGAAAATACTAAACTAGATTTGGTCCTGGTAATGGAGTCTGAAGTGATGAACTGGACCAAGGAGTCCCCAATAAATTTGAATAAGGATTCATCCCATTATTCTAGGGTCAGACCAAAAAGCGGACCCACATCGACACTGACTTATTAAGATCAATAGTGGGATCGAATCCCGGCTTCAAGCAACATAGAGCTAGACTATGATTTCAATAGACCTAGGGACTAGAGGAGAGGACCGAGATTAAGTATTTTGAGGCCATGAACTTGATTGGAAAAATCCCTCCTCCCATAGCACATATTTCCATGCTTCCTTTGAGGTGCCATTTAGTATAATCCCATCTTTTGACCATATCCACCATGGGGCAAAAGGAAAGGAAATGACCCACCACAACATTCTCCATTGAGGAGACAATCCTGTCACTAATAGCTTTAGGGATAGCGAAGTCAGTACCTGAAGCAAAGATCTCTTCTTCAAGGTGAGGAAAGGGAATCTTAGCACTCTAACTAGAGTTAGTTAGCACATTCTTCCACCCTTTAACCTTTGGGGAGATAGAGACCACTAACACAATCCCACTAGACAAACCCAGATTCACGGGTGCTCCAAGCAAACCCAGAATCATGGGTGCACCAAAAATGGAGAAGCCAAGAGTGGGACCTTGAGGAACATGAGACTGCATGCATCTGGGTGGGAATCAGGTTAGGGGAGGACAAGTGGGGGACCATAGGGTACCACTAAAGTAGAGTCTACCATGTGTGAAAATAGTTCAAACACAAGCAAAGAGAGAGAGAAGCTCATTGCTCGTTCATAGATTGATAGGCTGCCCCTGCATTGTTTAGATTGAATGGCATGACATTCTAGAAAATGTTTTCCCATGCACAAGTGAAATTTTTTTTATATTGGTCCTCAAATCATATTTTATTTGATTGTATCTCAAGAATCTATCCATCAGTGAAAGCATTTCATGCCCTGTAGTTAGATCTACAATCATGTCGATGCTAGGTAGAGGGAAGTCATCCTTTGAGAAATACTTGTTTAGATCCTAGAAGTCTCTGTAGATCCTTATACCCTAATGGGATCTGATATTGGTACTAGATTAGATACCCATTCAAGATAGTCAATGGTTCTGATGAATCCCACATCTAACAATTTTTTAAGTTCAATTCTAACCAAAAGTGTTGTCTATGGATGCATCTTCTGTAGGTTTTGCTTGATGGGTTTAGCTCTAGGGAATACTACTAGGATGTATGACCAATGTTAGATCTATACCTAGCATGTCTGTATATTTCCAAGAAAATTTGATTTTTCTTTCATTGATAAATGCTAAGAAGTTCACCTTTTCTTCAAGATCAAGTGACGTTGCATTGTACGTTATTTTTGGTACTTCTTCTATGCCAACATTGATGGGTTCAGAGTCTTCAACTAAGAGTTTTGACTTCTCTTGAGATTATATTGTGGGAAGATTGAATCCTCCATCTTTGAGCACCTCAAAGTGATTTTCAACCTTAGATGCATCCTTTGTTTTTCTCTTTTCTAGATCTGATAAAGCCACATTGTGTTTTTCCTTAGGGGACCTCTTTTTGATTTTTTGATTTTTTGTTTTATTTTTGCGACTAGAGGATGCAATCTCCCCCCAAAAATATGCTCCATTACAAAACCTTCTTTATGATCTCCTTGCGGTATATCCGTTTGAAGTCCCATGAACTCTACAATAGCCTCATCATTCTAGAATGAGTCCAAAATTGGTGTATGATGTTGTTGATCCCAATCTATCAATTGTGGATAATGCAAGGATATTTTGTCATTGGTATCTACAAAGCTTATGGAAGTCATAGCTAGGTTAGGGACATTGGTTTTTTCAAGGCTCCATAAGGTATCTAAGCTTTATTTACTAGTCACAGGAATCCCATTTGTATACATTGGAATCTATCTCAATATTGTTTTCATCAGATGTAAATTAGATAGTGAGGGTATTCACATTGAGGTTTTCAAACATGTTTTGGATATATAGGTAGTCATCTAGACGTTTGCAAGTTACTGATGTATCAACAATGGTAGATGTAGCTCCTTCCTCATAAGAGGTGTTTTTAGTATTTGGGTAATCACGTTAGATGTACCATAATCTAGTATAATATTATTTGGGAATTATTCTATAATGACTAGTTCTCTTCTACCTTGTCCATGCAGACCAAGGCCACCTTGTCCAGTGAATCCCATGGTTTTTACTATTTGATACCATTTTTTGTTTTCATTAATAAGAAGAGGAGGTAGTGGCTATTCCCAAACTTCTTTGTAGATCCATGAAGATAGATCCTCTTCACACACTTCTTCATCTTGCATGTCTCCTCACTTGATGAAAATAGTGGCTTTGACTACCATTGTGACAACATGTGTGATCTCTTTCAGTCCTCCATATGTCTTTGGTGTTGGGGGAAGCATCCCAATACAAAAGGATTGGTTGAAGTGATATTCACCACAAAATTTGTCAAGAACTTGAATCTTGAGGTCAGTTTTAGGGGGGGCAGTTGATAAAGGTGTGGTGGAGGATGAAGCTAGTGATGATGGGTCAGCGCATGAAAAGGATTAGAAGGATATATCATTGTTGGGTATTTGGAGGATATTTTTAAATTTCTCTTCCAACTTGGCACACTAATAAAATGGTTTGGTCAGAATATATGGCAACTTCCTTACGGTCATAAGGAAATTTTAGGAATTGATGGAATGTAGATGGGATTTGTTTTAGAGCATGGTTCCATGGTCAACCCAAGAGAATATTGTATGGAAGCTTGAGAGATCTAGTACTTAACACAATTTTTATTATTTTTGATCCTATTTGAATGGGTAGTTTGATAGTTCCTTCTAAATTTCACTCCGTGTCATCATAAGATTTCATGGTGATGCTCTTGTTTTTATCTATGACATCATTAGATTATCCCAATTCTTTCACAAATTTTACAATTTAAATGTCTAGGCTTGCACCATTATCTATGAGTACTCTCTTGACTTTGTGTTTGTGGACACATAGTTCTAAATAAAGAGCTTGATTGTGGAAGGATTTTTGTGAAAGGTCTTTCTTAGAAAAGACTAAATGATGGGTGGATGTGATATTTCCACCATGGCTTGAAATTGATTAGCATCAAGGTTGTTTTGGATTGAAGTTTTGACAAGTGCTTTCTCCAATATTTCCTTATGTGCTGGGAAAAATTTTAAAATATCAAGGATGGAGATTAAGGCGGGAGTTTTCTTGAGTTGTTCCACAATGATATAGTCACTTGATGGCTTAATTGTGGCTTTTACTTAGGTTGGTGATCCTTGGATTGTTACTCTTCCCCTTCAGGTAGTTACATTACATCTAGGATCTTTGCCTAGTATGGTTACTACACGGATGGTATGATCATAACAAGAGATATTTCCTAGAATGGTATCCTCACCATAAGAGAATTTGGCCTTATGGTAATTTTGTTCTTTTCATTTGTTGTTTCCCCTAGAATGGTTGAGGATTATATCCTTATATATCTTTAGGTCTTTATTTCCAGGATGAGGTTCAATTTCCACTTCCCCCTTTTTGATTGTCTTGCATGATGTTTTTAAGTATCATGTAATTATTGGTGGTATGCCCCTTGATTTTATGAAATTCACATTTGTCATTCTCATTATACAAAGGGGGTTTTAATTTGGGTTCCTCATGATTTTCTCTATCATTAATCCTGATGAGGTCCTTTTGGATTAGTTTGTGCATGATGACCTCAAGGGAGTAAATTTTCTTCGTGGTTGGTCATATTTCTGAGGTGGTCTCCTTTCGTTATCTTGTCTTTGATTTTGTTGTTGGTTGTTGGATTGATTTTTATGAGGATAATTTAGTTGGTTGTTCTGTGGGTTATTTGAAGAATAGCCTTGATGTGTTTTTTGAACATGATTTTGTGGAATATTGGGATTTTGCACATTGCGTACAACCTTAGCATCAACCACTCTATCATTGGTTACACTTTATTTTTTTTTCCATATCTTGGGTTTGTCATTTGAAGTAAAAGGTTGATCTTTAGGGTTGTAAAGTTTTATTACTCCCCTTACAATGAGGGATCATTTAATAAGGATTCCCTTTTCAATAATTTCTTCAAAATTTCTTGGGCAGAACATAGTGCATGAGTAATTGATATCTATATGTACGTTGGAGATAAATATATGTACAAGTTGTTTCTCTAAAACATGCCATTTACATTTTCTCACTTTGTGTATCCATGTTTATAGGTATGAGGAAAATGATTCCCCTTGATTTTGCTTGATTTTGTAGAGGTCGGTGATTATTATCTCATGTTCTATGTTATATGAGAAATGGTTGACAAACTTATATGACAACTCTTCAAATGTTTTGATACTTGGTGGTAAATGAGGGAACTAGTCTATAGCAGGCCCACTAAGACTCCATGGAAAAAGCCTCATCAAGTAGGTATCATTTTGTTTTAGTTCCATGCAAGATACTAAAAATTCACATACATTCTCTATTGGATCCCCTTTCACCCTATACTTGTCAACTTTTTTTATTTAAAAGCCTTTGGGGAAAGGTACCATGAATAAATTTTGATCAAAGGGATATGGAAAAATGTCTTGTAGAGCACAAATTTTCCTTGGATTTTCAATTTGTATATTTGATATCCTTTGATTGAGTGTTTGTAGTTGCACATTTATGTCATTTTTTGGTGTGATTGCTTGAAGATTTTGGGTATTGTAGATCTGTTGTCCCATGATGGTCATAAACATGATATTGTGTAGTCATGGTACATTGAGGACCATGTTGTGCATAAGGTATGTTGGGTCCTTGTTGTGCATATGGTAGATTGGGTCCTTGTTATGTACCCTGATATTGACTTTGAGGTGTTCCTTGATACTGATTTTGAAGTATCCCTTGGTATTTGCTTTTAAGGGATACTTTGTTGTGGAGTTTAGGGTGTACTTTGATAGTTCATTTGTGGTACACCATGTTGTTGTGGATTATGTTGAAGGGTACCTTGGTACTGTGTTGGTGGTAGACCTTATTGTTGTGGATTGTGTTGAAGGGTACCTTGGTAGCTTGTTGATGGTACACCTTGTTGTTGTGAATGTTGTGGAAGGGTACCTTGGTATTGCATTGATGACACACCTTATTGTGATGGATTATGTTAAAAGGTACCTTGGTATTGTGTTGAAGGTATACCTTGTTGTGGGGGATTTGTTGGCAGACAATCAGCACTCCCATTTGGATTTGTGACATGGAGTAACCACCTCCCATCGATCCGTTAACTCTAGCATTTGTATCAGGCATTAATAGGTCAATCTTTTGGTGCAACGACAATTGTGGGCCAACAAGTGGTAATAGAGCCAAAGGTGCCGGGTTTGAATCCCCTCAGGTAATGCTAAGGGGGAGTTTTTTGGAAGATGGTCAGCACTCCCCTCAAGATTTGTTACATGGACTAACCACCTCCCATGGATCCGCTAACTCTGGAAGTTGTATCGAGCATTAATAGGTTGATCTTTTCGTGAAACGACAATTATGGGCCAAGAATATTTTGTTGAAGGGTACCTTGGTAGTTTGTTGATGGTTTACCTTGCTATGGGGGATTTTTTTGAAGGGTACCTTGGTAATTCATTGATGGTACACCTTATTGTGGTTGATTTTTTGAAGGGTACATTGGTAGTTAATTGATGGTACACCTTGTTGTGGGGTATTTTGTGATGATTTCCCTTGTTGATAGTATCAGCTGTTGGAAGGGTCAATGTATGAAGTGTGTTGTGGCATGCATTTCCCTTGTGATGGGTTTCTACCTTGTTGGTCCATTGGAAGGTTTCCCATTTTTTTAATAGTGTTATGCTCTGGCATGTTTTGGGTGGCATTTCCTTGATACTATTGTGCCACAACCGCTTGTTCAATTTGGGATGATTTGCTAAACAATGGGTTATCCATCGGTTGTGTTTGAGTTTGTTCATTATTTTGTGAAAACAATGATGGTATGTTGGGATCCATTGTTGATTTTGGTACTTTTCTAGCTACTATTTGATCTCCTACTAGAATAAGATTGGGATCTTTCATCATGTCCACATTGAAGTCAATGGGTAATTTAGCACCACTTTTTGCGAGTAAGAGAAAATACTGGTTTGCATTTATCCCAAGCATCTTGTCCATAAGATTTTTCATCTTAGCATTATGGGAATGTTCTAAGAGTATTTTCTCAACAAGTTCCTCGTCACTATCCTCTTCTTCTACAGTGTAAGTGTGAGAATCATGAGGTTGATTTTGTCTATCAATTCCTTCTTGATCTTTAAGGACTTCCTCATGACTTGGTGGTTGGTTTGGTGTTGCCTTGAATGTGGGTTCTCTTTGAGGAGTTGTAGGGTCACATGGTTTATAACCCCATGTTTGGGTTTCCTCATTGGTGATGTTTTTTTTTGGTGCACTTGAGCTACTCTTGTTGGCTTCCATCTTTTCTGTTTTGAGATCTCATGGTTGTCATAAACAATTCCAAGACCTAGTTGAATTTTTTTGATCACTAACTATGGAATGGAATGATTTTTTTTTTTTGGGATTTTTTGTTTTGAAAAGAATGATGTATGAAAATGATGTAAAAAGAAACCTTTTGGACAAAGGTGTTGATGGATTTTTATGGATTTTGTGATGCTCAAGACCCCAAAGTATGATTGATGTTGGTGGATGTTTTGGAGATGATGTTATTTTTGGGATTCAAAGTCTAGAAAACTTAGATCAATATTTTAGTCTATTTTTCTAGAGGATATGTTTGAAGATCTACTTGAACTATAATTGAGGTACAAGAAAATCTTAATATCTTAGAAATAAAGAGAAAAGGAATAATTCAAGTCATTCTTTGTTTCAAATCCTAAAACTAGGTTGATTGTTTTGATGTGCAAATGTATATGGGAAGATAAAGATATGCATTGTTTTGGAGGTCTGACTATTTTTTGTTTTCAAAAAGATAGATGATTAACCAGTTTTGGATATTTTTTAGATTTGCACCTGAAAATATGATAATAGTGGTAATCTTTAAAATAGTAGTGGTTAAAATTTAGGAAAACAACGATCAAACTTAGAGAAATAGCAGTCTCTGCTTCAAGTTGTGACTGGTAATAGAGAAAATAATAGTGGTAATTTTGACAGAAAGCGGCCATGTTTAGGTCAATAACGGCTAATTTTTTTAGGATAACTATGGTAGGTTTATCAAAAGCGATCTTTGTTGTAATTTCTCTAGCTAGTAAAATAGTGAAGGCAATAGCGGTAGATTTATCAAAAGAGACAATCTTTAGGTCAATTACGGCTAAAACATAGGTCAACAATGGCTAAAACTTGGGACAAAAGTGAAAATTTTTAGTACAAAATTGGCAGAAATGTCAATAGTGGCCCTATTTCAAGATTTCCTAGTTTGGCATTTTAACAACAATTTAGACAAGTTTGTAAATTTTGATTTTTTGGTTGATTTGATTGTCTTGAGAATTTGGCAAGTGATACATGCAACAAATAATTTTGAGATTCAAATGAAATAACTTGTAGAATAATCAGTCAACTCATCCTAAGTAGGTACATTCTTTGAGGTAGGCTTAGCTCATGCCTCGAGGGGATTATTTTACATGAAACTTATGGAGTAAACCATAAATCAAACTTGGTAAATAACTTCTTAGAAGAATTTTTTTGCTGTACCACATTCAAGAATGTTTCAAAAAAATTGGTTGGTTACTAAAAAAATGTGTTTAATGACATCAAGAACATCATGTGGTATACAACACCCGTGAGACACTAAAGTCTCTAACTTCCCCTAAGTGACCGATTCATTCAGATGAGAGCAGGCATGAGGGGTAGTCAGTCATGAATTCAAGTTACTTTCCATTTGGTGTATTCAAAAGATTTATATCCCACCGATAAATGGGCTTGAGAATGACCATGTGTTCTCCATTGTGGGATGTATCACATGGTAGGTCCTCATCCTAAAAAAATGGATGACCACACAAGAAAATGAAAAATACCAAAGTGTTTCTCATCACCTAAGATCGTTAAAAGACGCAGGGGGAGAGGATACACACTTGGCTTGCCAATCATTGTGAACATGGTGTAAAATTCATCACAGTTTCTTTTTAAGTCCCAAAAATTTGAAATGTGTGAAGATATCAATTCAGTTTCTACATACAACAAATTCAAAGTGTTTGAGACTACAAGAAAAATAAAGAAATGTAAAAATCACAATGGATTTGTTAAATTTTAAGCACCAAATTTGAGTGTTTCTAATTGCTTTGTCCGTCTTAATATGGTCAACAAAATAAAATGTGTTTGTTTGTCAGTAAAATAAAAGCATTCGTGCATCAAAAAATAAAAGGCATTGGTCAAAATGAGAACATTCAAGTTTTAGAAGAACCAAACTTGAAATATTTCCCTTGTTCAGTTCTAACAACACCAAATATGAAATGTGTGAGTTACCTTGTTCAATTCTTAAGCACCAAAATGAAATATGAGGATTTCCTTGTTCATTTTTAAAATCACCAAAGTGAAATATGAAAGTTGTCGGTTCAATTTTAAACACCAATAGAAATGTGAAAGTTGTGGGTTCAGTTTTAAACACCAATGGAAATATGTCCTAACTAAAAAAGCTCTTTAAAATTGAAGTGGTCTTGGACCGTTCATCAACCCTACAATGAAACCATTAGTTGTTCTCATGGAAACACATGCCATACTCCCTCAACGGGTAGAAAATAAATGTTAGAAACTTTCCAAAACATGAAACAATCAAACATTAGTGTTGGGTAAACTGAAAAGATCAAAAAAATTGTTTTCAGTTTTAAAACAGAAAGAAGTAGAGAAATAGTGGTAATATTCAAGACAATAGCAAAGTTCTTATTTGAATCAATAGCAGCTGGGTTAGTCAATAGAGATGCAAAAAAGTGCAACTACAGATATGTTTCAGACAATAGTGGTTAAAACATCAACATCAATCTTGTTTAGTGCAGTAGTGGCTGGAAAAAAAGAAACCATGGTAGGAACATGGAAACAACCATGTGAAGATCCTGTAGATTTCACGTGAAAATTTATCAACAACATTTCAAAGAAAAAATTCAACATTCTGGGTCTTAAAAATTCTCAAATAAACTCATGAAAATGTTAACATTAAGGACCTAGGTCCCATTAGGCATGCTAAATGTCGTAAGGGGAGAATAAAGCATTAGCAAAAAAAAGAAAATGAATGAAACTAACTTAGCTCAAACAAGATTAAATTCCATTCATACTCATGAAATGAAGCTCTAAAATGATGAACTCAAACAATGTAATCCTGAGATAACATAAACTGAATTCAAAACTTTAAAACATATACCATCCCATGTTTGAGTTATTTTTGTATTGATGTTTGGATGCCAGATTGCTCGATTCAATACAAATCCTCCATTGTTGTCATTGCAAAAGCTTTGATTCATGTTTGATAATGGTGAAATAGAATGTGAGGATAAAAATTCTCAAGTGTGATCAAGAATCAGTTGTGTGGCACTACGCTATGTAATTCTAGATGATTTGTGAGAAGGTAGAGGTTTGTTTTATAGATTTCTTGTTTCAATATGAATGACCAAGATTTTGTAGTAAAAGATCTTGATCAATAATTAAGAATCATTGAGAGGAATTAGATTGGAAAGATTAGTGGATTTAAATTGCATAATCAGTGTGATTGGGAAATCAGGTTGAGTGGTTAGTGGGATTGAGGAAATAGATTGAGGTTAGTGGGATTGAAGAATACATGAGTTAGTCAACTATTTAAAGTGAGAAATTAGTGGTCGTGATTTGCTGAATAATAAAAGGGATGGAGATAACTATAATGTCATAAAATTGCACCTCTTGGAATTTCACATACATTCTTGCATCTAATTTAGTGTGCACTCCCCTAGCATCTTGTGTAGGCTCATTTTTCCCTTCTCAGGATGCTCTGAACCCCTTTTCAATAGCTACCCTTGCATGCTAGCCTTACATTAAACCTTGTACTTTTCTCGTTTGTGTTAATTTGTAGCATGATGTTTCTAGACACTATCATTCCACATGGATGTCTATGTGCCACACTAGCATCCTACGATGTTTCAACATTCAAATGACCACTTTCGAGCATGTTTTCCACTTGTCATCTTGTTTTGTCAGTGGTAACGACTAGGGACACCTTGAAACAGATCAAGAAGCTTCTTTTCCCTCTTTAAAAGTCATCTTCTCAACTCATTCGGCCTCTTCTTGATCTCTCCCTCTCGAGCATACTCTTTGGCTCTTGCTATCTTGTTTGCACAACTCCATACAACTTGCTACAACAACACTCTCACATCCTTGCAGCAGTCTTTACAGCTATCTTGGCTCTCTTCTTTTGGCTTCCTTAAGCCTTGTAGCTTCATCTCACTTATCTCATGCTTGAGAGCCTTATAGGATTCCATATCCCTTGTCAATTGCATTCTTACTTTGTGATATAGGTTTTCCTCCTCGAGTGGGGATTGCTTTTATCACTCTCATTTTGTGATATAGGTTCTCCTCCTCGGACATGGATTTTTTTTATCACTCATACTTGGTGGTGTGGATTCTACTCCTGAAGCGGGTTTTGATTTCACCATGCACTTTGTCGATTTCGGTTACACTCCCTCTTTCTATTTGGCTATCTGTGGAGGTGAGAACACCAAAATGGGGGTTTGACTAAGGAAAACCCCTATACAACCCCAACACTTTCTACAAATATTATGCATGCAGGTATTGAAGACATTCATGTGTTGGATGCTTGATTACTTGGATTGTTGTGAGAAGTTTCTCTCTTATTCTCTTACTTTATCATTTCTATTTCACTTTATTTCAGCTCTATTATATTATGTTACTTTATCACATTATGTAAGCTCTTAGAAATATTATTGTTAGTAGTCACTCTGCTATTTGATGTGATATTCTCACTTTTTGCTCCATATGTACGCCAACGTGCTAGAGAGATGCCAGTGCACCACGATGTCATCCCCGACCCGCGCTTCTGTCTTTTGGCCGAGAACTTGTCAGCCTGCCTAGAATATCTTATGACCTGCTCTATTAGATTCTAGAACTCTCGCGATGTCCCTTGAGGTAGTTTAGGGTAGTTCAGCCCATGAGGGTCTTTGAATGAAGAAATCGTGAGTAGAAAATCCCCCTTCTCTACAGTTTGGTAAACCCAACATGAAGAGGAAATCTTTTGAAAACTAGGAATTTATTTACCCCAACTTGGTGGGGTCATAACTTTTTACTCAGTGCTCGAAATTCAAAACTATTTGCACCCATTTTTAGGGACTGATGCAAGTTCTGAACCCAAATTCTACTCTGAAGACCTTCAAAAATGTGATTTAATACAACATAGAAAAACTCGAAAAAATCTAAAAATCTAGATTTTTCGGTTTTTCTTAGTCCTACCATCAACCTAATTTTTTATTCATTATTTATCATATTTAGCTTACTATATTCAAAATGAATTTAATATCTTATTTTATTAGTTCAGTATCTAATTATATTCAAAGCATTTTTTATGCTCCATTTCCTGCATGTGATGGTGACTTGGCTTTGCCTATGTCACTTGATATCTTTGATCCTTCTCACGAAAGCCCCCTCGCTTCACAAGATATTTTATTGCAAGAAGATGAGATCATTGATACCTTTCTTAAAGTTACTCTACCTTCCCTTCATTCGAATGCACTCTCTTCTAGAGATATTGCATTTGTGAATGATGAATCTCCTCTTCATCCCAATGCACTCCCTTCTAGAGATGTTGCATTGGTGAATGGTGAATCTCATCTTTATTCTGATGCACTCTTTTCTAGAGATGATGCATTAGCAAATTATCAACCTCCTTTAGCATTTGATCCTCCCTAGATTGATGTTTAGAATGTTTCTTCAAATAATTGCCCCACTAGTTGTGATGATTTTGTAAATGTAACCTATGTCTCTACTTCCCCTCAAAGGCCTAAGAGACTGATCATTTACCTAACACTAGCTAGTCCTTCTCCTAAAATGGTTTGTTTTATTAATGGTATTCCATTTGATAGCATTATCCTAATATTTTTATGGCTACCACTTATAGAGCAGTAGCCCATACTGATGAGAATAGAATGAATAAACAACCAAGCCTTCTTCTATTGGAAAAACAAGAATAGACAACTAAGAGGGGGAGTGAATCAGTTGTCACAAAATTAAGACTTATTGAACTTTCAACAACCTATAATATTAGATCTGATAATTAACAGTGGAAGCATAAATCAACAACAGATCAGAGACACATGAACACCAAGATTTTTATACGTGGAAACCCTGTTAAGGGAAAAACCATGGTGGATGTTAGTCCACAAGATTATACCCTGTTAGAAGTATAACGAAGAAATGAATAGGGAATGTAAATGCATTGAGGCAAACTTCCTAAAGCTCACTGCTCAGAGAAAGGTTCACTTCCTTACATAAAATAATCAGATTAAATCCATATGATGAGGTTGAACTGAGAAATTAGCTTCTACAAAAGCCTGATGACATTTCTAGTTAGGCATAAAAAAACTTCTACACACTCTGCTCAAACTCCTTCACACTCTGCTCAATCTCTTTCACACTCTGCTTTGCTCCTAAATGATTTGATCTTTATTCACACATATATTTCACATACATATACCAAGCATACACTTACAATGAAGAGACAATCTCTCTTATATATCCACTATACGGATTTACATCAAACAACTCTATCAACAAAGAATAAAGAATAGATTACAACTGTCAGCCTTAATATATGAACAAATCTTGATGCACACCAACCTAAGTTAGTCGCAACATAGTGAGGACCTAAATCAACATCCTCAAACACACAAAATAGTAAAATATTAATCCTCATGGATCCACAACAAGTTACCACCATCATGTTGGCCGAGAACATGAAAACTCGAGAACACATCGGAAAAATATCTGATCATGATCACACCAAACAATGCAGACATGCAGCAAGGATAGAGAATGATCTAGAATCATCCACAAACATCATAGGAACATGCACAACAACTGAAATTTCTAGAATTTCATCCTCTTCTTCCAAAAAAACCTTCTACAATAATATAGTGACTGTAGGAACACAAAACTTCATAACTTCCTCAATTCTTGATGCGTACCATTGAAACTTTCAAACAACATACTAGATAGGCTTGCCAACAAACCATTTAGAGTGCCACACTTGAAACTAAATGTGCACAAATTATCACCACTCGGATCTTCACAACATCATAGAATGCCTGCAATATATTTATTACAACTTTCTGAATATGATCCTCGACATATATAGCCTTCAGAATCACCAATGCTAATAGTGTTGACATCAATGGTAACCACATATCAACAACACACTTGCAACATCCAACAATCTCCCCCTTTGGCATTGATGGAAACACATGATGTGAAAAAGACTACTATCAACACAACTGAATGTTCACATACTTCTCTCCCTTTGATCCGCAGTTATCCTCTCATAACACTTCTCTCCCTTTCTTGACACTTCTCCCCCTTACTTCAAGAGTTCTTCACATTGTTCTTCTCCCCATTTGACATCAATGGAAAAGGTACACATGCTCTGAACCACATATTTAACACATTTTACTACTCCCCCTGAGTAGCAACCACCACAACATCAATCCATAATAAGATATGGCTATGAATTCACGAATTGATGCAAAGACCTAGATCACTTAGTTTTGATCAGGAGGGGAAATCACCCCTAACTTTCCTCTGAGGTACTCAAAATTATCCTTAGTCAATGGCTTAGTAAATATTTTATCAATTTTCTCCTTGGTAGCTACATACTCTAGTCTAACTTCTTTGTCACTTACTTTATCTCTCAAGAAGTGATATTTTATGGATATATGCTTTGTCTTTGAATGCAACACTGAATTCTTAGAAATGTTTATGGCTCTTGATTTGTCACATAATATGGCAATGGGTTCTTCATACTCAATTGTGAGATCTCTCAGCATCTACTTCATCCATAATACTTGAGTACAACTGTTTGTAGCAGCAATGCATTCTACCTCAATAGTAGATAATGAAATAGAATTCTGCTTTTTTCATAGCCAAGATACCAACTTCTTTCCGAAGAAGAATGCACCACCACTAGTACTCTTCCTGTCATCCACATCTTGTGCCCAATCTGCATCAGTAAAAGAGCTCAGGATAAGATCATCATCCTTAGGATACCAAAGACCAAAGTGAACTATCCCTTTTAGGTATCTGAAGATTCTTTTCACAACAGTCACATGAGACTCTTTTGGATCAGCTTGATATCTAGCAACCATGCATACAACATTCATTATATATGGCCTGGTCTGAGTCAAATAGAGTAATCCACCAATCATTGACCTATATCTTGTTTTATTTTCTTTAGAAGAATCATCATTCTGTGCAAGTTTTCATCTGGTTACCATAGGTGTACCAAATGGCTTTGAGTCTTCCATGTCAAAACAGTTCAGTAACTCTTTTACATATTTGGACTGGGATATAAAGATTCCATCTTATAACTAAGTGATTTGTAATCCTAAAAAGAATTTTAGTTCTCCAATCATTGACATTTAAAACTCACTTTTCATTTCATTAGCAAAATTTATACACAAATCATCACCTTGAAAAATAATGTCATCAACAAAGACTTCAATGATAAACTCTTTATTCTAATTCAACTTGAAATATAGATTGTTGTCAATAGTACCTTTATTGAATCCAAGCTTCAACAAGTATTTATCCAATCTAGCATACCAAGCTCTAGGAGCTTGCTTAAGTCCATATAGAGCTTTCTTCAATCGGCATACCATGTTTTCTTTGTCAGTCAGTTGAAATCCATCTGGTTGCTCAACATAGAATTCTTCTTCTAGCTCACCAATTAGAAATGGTGACTTTACATGCATCTGATAGACTTTGTAATTCTTGAAAGCAGCATATGCGAGAAATAATCTTACAGCTTCAATTATACCAGTAGGGGAAAAAGTTTCTTTGAAATCAATACCTACCAGCTATGAGTATCCTTTGCAAACTAGTCTTGCTTTGTTTCTGAACACTTCACCTTGTTCATTCAACTTATTCTGAAACACCCATTTGGTTCCAATCACATTTTTGTTCTGAGGTCTAGGAACAAGATCCCATGTATCATTTTTCTCTATCTGAATTAGTTCTTCTTTCATGGCTTCCATCCAATATTCATCTTTTCATGCTTCATTGATATTGCTAGGTTTAGTTTTGGAAATTAGACAATAATCTTCTAAAAATTTTCTTCTAGTTTGCACACCTTTTCTCTTATCTCATATGATCTGACTATCAGAATGATTTCTCCTTAGATACCTTGGAACTTTAGGACTTTCTCTAACTTCTTGTTCTTGTTTTCTTTCTTCTGCACTTCTGCTAGTTTCTGCTGCTTGATTCCCTTGGTTCACTGGAACAATTTGAAGTTGATTATGTGTTTGAAAATTCTTTCCATTATTAGTACTGTCATGTTGGTCATCT
Source organism: Sequoiadendron giganteum (assembly GCA_007115665.2). Lineage (NCBI taxonomy): Eukaryota > Viridiplantae > Streptophyta > Pinopsida > Cupressales > Cupressaceae > Sequoiadendron > Sequoiadendron giganteum. The sequence goes on along the minus strand of CM021109.1, from coordinate 338,611,390 downwards.
GAATCACATCCACTACATCTAGATGGTCTATCAATATCTTCATCAACTTTGACATTTGCACTTTCAACCATTTTGTTCAACCTTCTATTAAAGCACCGATAAGATTTTCTCTTAGTAGAGTAACCTAGAAAGATTCCTTCATCACTTCTAGCATCAAACTTGCCTATATCATCATCTCTCTTGATGTAAAATTTGCTACCAAATATTTTTGAAATATTTGACAGTAGAGTTATAACCAAACCATAGCTCAAAAGGGGTCTTACCAAAATTACTGTTGACATTTACCCTATTAATGGTATACATAGAAATGCTTATAGCTTCTCTTCAATAGAAATGAGGAAAATTTTCTTCTCGCATTATGGCTGTAGCACTATTTAGAATGGTTTTGTTCTTTCTTTCAACAACTCCATTCTGTTGAGGGGTCCGGGGAGTAGATAGCTATCTTTGGATTCCATGCTCTTCATAGAAAGAATTGAATTCCTGGGAAGTGAATTCACCACCTCTTTCTGACCTTAAGCATTTGATATTTTGGCCTATCTCATTCTTTGCCATAGCTTTTAAGCTTTTGAACTTTTCTAATGCTTCATGTTTTTCTCTTAAGAAAGCAACCCATATCATTCTAGAGTAATAATCAATAAGCAACATAAAGTACCTTTCACCTTGAAGACTTGTGATTATGGATAGACCACATAGATCAATATGTACCAAATCTAGTACTCCATTAGAGTTATACTATTTTCTATGGAAATAATTTCTAGTATGCTTTCCCATATGTCATTCTTTGCACATAGTGTTAGTAGGATTCACTAACTTAGGAAGATCTATGACTACTTGAGAAGAGCTTATTTTTACAATGTTATCAAAGTTCACACGACACAACCTCCTATACCATAACCAGCTTACATCAACTTGAGCAATTAAGCAACTTTCACTAGCAACACTTAAGTGAAAAAATTACCTCTTGTCTTTGTACTTAGAGCAATCACATTTCCAAAACTTTGTCGTATCCTACACTTACCATCCTTGAACTAAAGATTGTAACCCTTTTGTACCATATTTCCAACACTCAACAGGTTATGCTTTAAGCCTTCTACATAAAGAACATCATGAGTATTATGTTTACCACCAAAAGAAATAGTTCCCGTGCCACGAATCACACTAGAATTGTTGTCTCCAAATCTTACAACGCCACCATAATAATTTTACAAGCTTACAAAATTTCTTTTGTCACTAGTCATATGATGTGAGCATCCATTGTCAATTACCCACTCATCCTTTTCTTCAATTTTTAATGTAAGAGCCTTCTCAATATTCACATTAATAGTTGATTCAGTGGACACCTGACCATTTTCTTTGATAGAAATGAATACCCATTCATGTTCATTTCTAGTTTCTTTATCAGATTCATCATTAGTAACACCTTCTTCAACATAATATAATTTCTTTTGAAATCTCATCTTATCAGGTTTATACTTAGAGACTCTTTCAGGACATCTTGATGAAAATGACCTATTTTACTACAAGAAAAACATTTTATAGGTAACTTTCCTTTGTAATTATCATGACCTCTGGATTTTCTTTTCACAATAAATGCTTCCAGTTCTTCTAATTCTTTTTCTTCATCTTCAATCTATTTCATCTCATCTTCATACTTGAATGTCTTTTTGGAACTCCCTCCTAGATCATATCTTTGATTATTTTTCTCGGATACAATAGCTTCGAATGTAGATTCGGTCTTAGGAGTAGATTCACCAAATTCAGTTAACTCAAAGGAATTTTTTTTTCCAATCAACATGTCTCTTGTCACATTTTTCACTGTCCTGAGTTCATTAATAACATGAGATTTTGTTTTCTAGGAAGGAGGCACAGATCTAAGTATTTTAGCGACAATATATTCTTCATCCAAGACTCCACCAACACATCTAATGCTCATCACTAGTTCATTTATATTTTGAGAGAAAGAAAGGATGTTCTCATCTTCACTCATCTTGATATCCTCCCACTTTCCTTTAAGACTAGGTGGCTTAGCAACTTTCACTAGTGCATCTCCTTCATACAATGTTTCCAACTTTTTCTAGATCTCATGTTCAATCTTTAGACCTATCACATTTTTCATCTTTGAATCTATCAAAGCACTCAACAATGCTTCAATAGCCTTGGTATTTGTTCTAGCTTCTTTGATTTCATTAGCAGTAGAGGGACCATTTTGAGGAATAGTATATGCATTCTTTGTAATCTTCTAGAAAGGCTCACTAATACACTTCAAATGACATTCCATTCTGATTTTCCATAGAGAGTAGTTTGCTACATTAAATATAGGACTATCCTTCTTGTAAGATGCCATCTCGGATCACCTCAAGCTATTAATCTTTCCCTTCAGAGGAACCTACTCTGATACTAATATTTGGAAAAACAAGAATAGACAACTAAGAGGGGGGGTGAATCAGTTGTCATAGAATCAAGACTTATTCAACTTTAAAAAACCTTTAATCTCATATCTAATAATTAACAGTGGAAGAATAAATCAACAACACATCAAAGACACATGAACACCAAGATTTTTATACGTGGAAACCTTGTTAGGGGAAAAATCATGATGGATGTTAGTCCACAAGATTATACACTGTTAGAAGTATAATGAAGAAATGAATAGGGAATGCACATGCATTTAGGCACACTACCTAGAGCTCACTTCTTAAAGGAAGGCTCACTACCTTACATAAAATAATCAAATTAAATCCATCTGATGAGGTTGAACTGAGAAATTAGCTTCTACAAAAGCCTGATGACAGTTTCGGTTAGGCACAAAAAACATTCTACACACTCTACTCAAACTCCATACTTTGCTCAATCTCTTTCACACTCTGCTCTTCTCCTGAATGATTTGATCTTTATTCACACATATATCTCACATACATACACTGAGCATACACTTACAATGAAGAGAAAATCACTCTTATATATCCACTATACAAATTTACAACAACTCTATCGGCCTAGAATAAAGAATAGATTACAACTGTCACCCTTAATATATGAACAAATCTTGATGTGCACCAACCTAAGTTGGTCACAACATAGTGAGACCTAAATCAAAATCCTCGAACATGCCAAACAATAAAATATTAATCCTCATGAATCTGCAACATGTTACCACCATCATGTTGGCCAAGAACATGAAAACTCGAGCACACATCAAAAAAATATTTGATCACAGTCACACCAAATAATGCGGATGTGCATCAAGGATATAGCACAATCTAGACTCATCCATGAACATCACAGGAACATGCGCAACAACTAAAATTGCCAGAATTTCATCCTCTTCTTCCAAAAACACCTGCTATAGTAATAGAGTGATTGTCGGAACACAAAATTTCATAACTTCCTCAATTCTTGGTGCGTACCATTGAAACTCTCAGACAACATACTGGGTAGGCTTGACAACAAACCCTTTAGTGTGTGACACCTGAAACTCAACATGGACAACTTATCACCACTTGGATATTCACAGCATCATAAACTACCTGCAATATATTTATTACAATTTTCTCAATATCCTCTACATATACAACCTTTAGAATCATCAATGCTAATAGTGTTGACATCAATGACAACCATATATCAGCAACACAATCACAACATCCAACATCTTCGAGCTCCTAAGCCTACAACTAAAGCACTTGGTGATTATGATCTTGTCGAGCAACTTCATTTTACTCCTGCTAAGATCTCACTATGGGAATTGCTTCACTGTGCTCTAGTTTATCAAGGTATGCTTCAAGAAGCCTTGCAAAAGATCCTGTTGCCTTCTTCTACTAGGCTAAAAGATGCTGATAGCTCATATTCATGCGGATTCGCCGAATATTACATTCTATCCATAGGAACTCCCACCCCCAGATGTATAGAAGCAACCGGATCCTCTAATGATTATAGTTAACATTATTAATATTGGCATTAGACGTACTCTCATTGATGCTAGTTCAACATGCAATGTATGAAACATTGATCTATTGCCTAATATTAATATTGATTCATCTTCTCTTAATTCTTCTTTTGTTGTCATTTGTGGGTTCGATAATGTCAATCGTCAAACTTTAGGCATGATAGTTTTGTCTTTGAGGCTAGAACCCATTACTATACGTACCCTTGTATATGTTATGCCAGAAAAGTTACCTTTTAACCTTCTTCTTGGTAGACCATGGAATCATGCTATGGGTGCAGTCCCATCTACCTTGCATAAATCTATTAAGTTCATTTGCAATAATCAAGTAGTCACTGCCAAGGCTGACCCTGATGATATGCACTTATATGAAATGGAAGTTGCTAGTCAGGTTTTGATTGTGCGTACTCTTATCCCTTCAATATCTTCCAATGTGTTGATGTTTACTCTAGTAGTACCTACTACAAAGGATACTCTTGAAATAGATGTCCCTGGAGAAGATCAATCTGAAGGAAGAAGTCCTAAGTCTATAATTTCTACTTCTCAAGATAACACATGTCTTGGTGATGATTGGGGTTCTCTAGAATTTACAAAACCCTATGTTGGGGAATGTAAAGTCAACTTGATCCACTTGAGCCTCCCAATAACATCATCCCCACTCGCTATCAAAGATGATTATACTTCTGTATCACGAGATAGTATGAACACAAATTGTAATGTTCTTAGTGTTCATCTTCCTTCTGAGGAAGATGATTATGCTTCTGCTGAAGAGGATAATGTTGGCAGTCCTATTAATAAGGATGATGATGATACCATAGAGGAGTGTGATTCCCATTGCTGGAATAATGCTCTCTATGAAGATCCTCCTTCATCTCGATATTTTCAAAAATGTTACGGCCCCAACTTTAAGCTTATCTCTAAATATGGCTATGGGCATAAAGGTTGTGGGCATAATGAATAAGGAATTTAGATCCCTAAAGAATTTGTACCTCGTAACCATAATTTGGGGCTTTGTTTCTCAAATGAAAAATCTGAATGGAAACCATGGTTGAATGTTGAAATGATGTTCGCTCAACCTCGTTCTCACAGATTGGTCTATCCTACTTTTTCTTCTATCTTCATGTCTTCTTCTTATGAGTACTCCAACTTTTCTCTGCAAGAGAAAGGTTTGCTTCCTGCTCCTCATTCTTTATCTAAGAAAGAGCATATTTTTTTGAGGTTTCTAAAAGCTTGATTTATTACTCTTCATCTTCCTACACATAAGAAATTTCACAAACATGATAAAGACAAACATTCTTTCTGCACATACCATCGAGTGCTTGTCCATTCCATTAGTGAGTGTAAGGTCTTGAAGGATAAAATACAACAAATTCATGATTCAAGTGCCATCACTCATTTATTTGTTGATGCACTTTCCTCTTCTTCAAATGACAAGTGATATCGAGGTTTACCCCTATCCTACATGTTGTAAGTGTCTTGCATGGTTATCCCCCCTGCATGCTAGAGGTAGTGATAACTTGTTCTAGAGATGTGTGTCCTTCTTAATGACCCCCTCTCTTATCCCTCTCTTTTGATTTGTGTGTTTTTTTTGAATGGGCCTCTTTGTGTATTGAAGGGTTCCTTACTGAAGGAATCCCCTTTGAAAGGTTCTCCTTCAAATGAAATAATTTGTGAATATCTTGGGGGTAGCCTGACTAGACCTCGATTTTTAAATAGTGCATCCCTTGAGTGGACCCATCTTCTTTTCAAGGGTTCCCAAGGACCCCTTTGAATGCCTTCCAATTTGTTGAAAATCTGCATGACTGTATGCTTGAATGCTTGCATAGCTGCTTTGTTTTTAGACATGCTTTATCTATGGGTAAACATGTTGCTTTGAAGGTGTGCTTATAAATCCACTTTGCAATTTGACTCTACGAAGTCCCCTTCTTTGGGTTTCCTTCATGTAAGAGATCTTGGGGGACGCCTCCTTGTGGGTTTACAGACCTGTAAGGCACTTTTTTTCTTTGGGTTTTCTTCATGTGAGATATCCTGGGGGATACCTTCTTGCAGGTATATGGGCCTATAAGATGCATACTTCATGGGGCTTCCTTCATGTGAGAGATCTTTGGGGTTTCCTCCTTGCAGGTTTATGGGCCTGTGAGATGCTTTCATCTTGCAGGATTTGTCCATCATTGGTCTGAGGGCCTTCGATTTATTTTGTGCAAATTCATAGTTTCATGGAGCTACATAGTCCTTTTGTTCAATTCTTATTGGGTTTGAGGACCTATGGAGCTATCTTTCTTTGAATTTTCATTCCTTTCTAGCTTCTCCATCTCTTTCTATTCTCTTTTATATATACCGGATCGAAGATCTGCATCTTCTTCATCCTTAGTATATGCCCTTCCTTTCTTCATTTTAATATTCTTCTAAGTGTGTTATTTCTTAATTTGGGGATGAAACATAGTGCTGAGACAACCTCCTACATCAAGATCTCTTTCACTTTTCTGTCTCAAATCCTTTAGTTTTTTGTGGGCTAACATTAATGTTTGGTGTAGTTTTTTCTTATCTAATGCATTTGTTTTGCAGGTCTTCAACTTGGGGGCATGGTTCATTGGTTTGAAGAGTTATCTACTTCCTCTATAGTATCATTTTAGCATAATGATATTATTTATGTTTAATATATTTCCTTTAGTGTGCATATTAGTGTAGATTCATATGGGCACTAAAGTGGGGAAAAAATGTAATGTAAAATTGCAACCCTTACAATTTCAGATACATTCTTGCATCTGCTTTAATGTCCACTCCCTTAGCATCTTGTGTAGGTTCATTTTAGCCTACATCAGCCTTTTTACCTTCTCAAGATTCTCTAAACCCCTTTTCAGTAGCTACCCTTGCATGTCAGCCTTGCGTTAAAACTTTTGTTTTTCCCGTTCATGTTGATTTGTAGCGTGATGTTTTCAAAAACTAGTGTGTCGTGCTAGCATTATTTGATGTTTCAACAGTCAAACAATCGCTTCCAAGCATGTTTTCCACTTGTCATCTTGTTTTTTTAGTGGTAACGGTCTGAGACACCCTAAAACGACTCGTGAAGCTTCTTTTCCCTCTTTAAAACTCATCTTCTCAACTCATTTGGCCTCTTCTTGATCTCTTTCTCTCAGGAATACTTTTTGGATCTTGCTATCTTTTTTTCACAACTCCATACAACTTGCTACATCAGCACTCTCATATCCTTGCAACAGTCTTTACAACTATCTTGTCTCTCTCCTTTTGGCTTCTTTAAGCCTTGTAGATTCATCTCGCTTATGTCATGCTTGTGAGTATCTTGGGATTCCATATCCCCTATCAATAGCATTCTTACTTTGTAATATAGGTTTTCCTCCTTAAGCGGGGATTTCTTTTATCACTCATTTTGTGATACAGGTTCTCCTACTCGAATAGGGATTGATTTTATCACTCATACTTGGTGGTACGGGTTCTACTCCTGAAGTGGGTTTTGCTTTCACCATGTGCTTTGTCCATTTTAGTTACACTCTGTCTTTCTATCTGGTTGTTTATGGAGGTGGGAACACCAAAATGGGGGTTTGACTAAGGAAAACCCCTATACAGCGCCAACACTGTCTCTAGATATAATGCATGCAGGTATTGAAGACATTCACGTGCTGGAGGTTTCATTACTTGGATTTTTGTGAGTAGTTTATTATTCTCTTACTTTATCATTTCCATTTCACTTTATTTCAGCTCTATTAGTTTTTTTTATTTTATCGCATTCTATAAGTTCTTAGCAATCTTATTGTTAGCATTCGCTCTACTATTTTTGTAACATTCTTACTTTTTGGTCCATACGGACGCTAGCGCGCTAGAGAGACACCATTGCACCACACTATCATCCTAGACCTACACTTTTGTCCTTTGGCTGAGAGCTTGTCAGTCTATCCAGAAGATCTTCATGACCCACTCTTTCAAATTCTAGAACTCTCACACTATGCATTGAGGTAGTTTATGGTAATTCTCCTCGTGACACTCTCTGAATGAAGAGAACTCGTGAGTAGCGAATCCCCCTTCTCTACAATAACTAATTAATTGAATTAATTAATTAGTATTTTGAGCTAAACATGCAAGTCATGTTTGACTTTAACAAATAAAATTGTATTTGTTTGTTGACTATTTGAATAATGTTGAATGCATTTGAATAATTAATTTAATTATTCAGGTTTAGAAAGAGGGATGTGGTTTAGTTAAACTATTAAGTAATAAAAAATAAATTGATTTAGGAGAATAAGGTATATTAGTGACATAATTAAATAACTTGCATTAATTTAATTAATCAGAAGGAATAAAGGTTAGATTAATGATAATATAGTGAATTAATTAAATAATTTAATATTTTTCAATTAATAGAGAAAAATAGGGTTTTTGTTGTAAATGATGTGAAATACAGTGATATTAATGATAACGATGTGAATGATGAAATTTTTTTATTCAAGATGTGTGATATGTGTTAGGTCATTTTTACATGTCTACCATTATTATATTTAAAAACATTCATTTATTCATTTGAAAACATTAAAGGACAATTTAAAAATCAGTAAAGTGAATTTATTGTAGACACAAGTAGACACTTAAATCTAACTAAAATATTTCTTCTAAAATATTGTCAGTTTTTCATAATTAGGTATCATCAATTTGAATTAAATTAATATTATTTCCCTTTCATCCTAGATAATTATTTTGAATTTTGAATTTTCCCTCCATTTCTACTTTAATTAAATAGTTAAATTATTTAATTAAATTATCTATTTCATCACTTTCTCTTCCATACTAATTAACATTATTTAATTAATTTACTAAGTATTCCTCTTTCCTAGATTAATTTAATAATTCATTATTATTTAATTAATTCATTTTCTCATTTTTCACTTCTCAAATTAAATAATTGTTTTATTTATTTAATTCATCCAATTATTTTTCAACATTATCCTCTTCTAAAAAAAATAAAATTATTTATTTTATTTATTTCGACCTTTGCACATATAATTAATACTTTATTTATTTAATTATTTATTAATTACTCATGCATTTCCACCTCACCAGTCAAATCCCACTCACTTCAAGTTCACTCCTCAATTAATTCAATCCTCTAATCAATTAATTATGTTTCATTAATAGTTAATCACACTTATCTCTACAATCAATTCTCTTAACTGACCCATACAAGTAGTTATGTTCAATTAGGAGGTCAATCAACTCCTCATTAATTTTTCTCAACCATTTTGAACCTTTGATCTATTCAACCCTTCATCAGATCTTGACCATTGATCGGTATCACCTAAAATCTATAAATTGAACCTATCATTCATTTCTCTCTTTGAATCATTGCAAGTAACCTATTTGTATATCATTTCTGAGTGATTTATGTTGTATAGTCTAAGAGAAACCAACAATACACCTTCTCTCCAAGGTGAAAAATAGGAGAACAATGGAGCTAAGCTAAGATTGTTATGTACATGCACATTTTTCTATTACTCATTATGCAACTTTCTTAATGCTTCATTGGTGTGATTTAGTGAATTGGATTGTGAAGTGCTTTCATTTCATTTTTATTATTTTTCTTTCATAAATTGATCTCCAATTTCAATGTCATACATTATGGCACACCTATTGGGATCCACATCCCTATTTCTAATGTCTAATTGATTTTGTTTTGAATATTTGCAGGTTGCAGGTTATAGTGACATAGTCAACACCAAAACAATGCTTTTGTTATTAGTTTGGTGTGTTTGACATGCATATCGATGCTTATGATAGTACAACAATGCCTTTACAACTCATAATGACACTTTTGAAGACAAATTAAAAAAATTTAATATATGATTTTGTAGGTCTTAGAAGTTATAGTGATGCAATTGTAGTTATAGTGATGCTTTTGATTGTAGGTCGACACATCTAAGATTACAACAATGCATTTGAAAGATACATTGGAGCAACTGATGTATATCAACACATGTAGTACAACAATGCCTTTATAACTTATAATGACACTTTTGAAGACAACTTAACAAATTTTAATATATGATTTTGCAGGTCTTAGAAGTTAAAGTGATGCAATTGTAGTTATAGTGATGCTTTTGATTGTAGGTCGACACATCTGAGATTACAACAATGAATTTGAAAGATACATTTGACATAAATTGGTACATGTACAGGTAAATTAATGTAATTGATTTTTTTTGTAGTGATGCATTTTTTTTTTATAGTGGCACATTTGATTTTGCTTATTGGATTTTGTTTTCTACTCTAACATTTTCTTAGTTTTGGAACCAACATGTCGGTGCACCTATGCATTTTTTGGCAAAAGCTAAAAACCTATAAAATACTGTCATATCTAATGCAATATTTTTTTTTTTGGATTTTTAGAATAAATCACACTTTAATCTACCAAGGTAACTGAATTGTTTGTTGTTTATGGTGGAGTCTTGGGTACATATGCTCTCCCCTCACACCTAGTGTGAACTTAGAGATCAAAAATACCTTAGAATCCACATCTCTATTCATTTTCCCAAGGAAGTGATATATGTGTATTCTCTCCCCTCATGCTCAGTGTGAACTTGGGGATAAAAAACAATATCATTTTCCTTCCCTTTTTAATTTAGTAGGAGGCCTACTTGGGTACTTCATCACCCGAAGGGTGACCTCAACCATATTTTTGGGTGAGATATAGAAAGGGCGAAGAATAAAAGTTGTACCCCAAGGTGTGGCCAAAATCATTCAAGCCAAGCTACGAGATATTTGGTTTATCAAGACTCGTTAGGTGAATAGAGAAGAGAAGACACCTCCAATCTCAAGCACTATAGATGAGCTCACTATTCACTGATTCCACTAAGAACCATTTTTTAGAAGCCTTAGGACTAGTGATCATTATTTCCAGTGGAGTGCAGTGTACAACATCATGCATAAAGTTACACAACATGTATTTTCCTAGGGTGAGATAGAATTTATTTGAGAGTGTAAAATCCTTCAAGGAAAGGAGAGAGGTGAGCCCTTGTTCCATTGGAGACCTAGCTATCCCCCTTTGAGATTAGATCCATGTATATATGATATTCTATGATATTTTATTGATTGGGCCTCTACTAGTAAGACACACATTTAACAATAATTAGGTTGTACTTCTTGGAGATTATTTATTGTGAAGACCGGTGAATTCCAATTATATTATACCATTTGAGTTAGTTTTCTTTCATTCTTTTTTTTTTCTTGTTTCTTGTCAAAAAAGTAAAAAAGTCAATCTTGTAAATTAGTCAAAAACTAGTCAAACCCTAGAAAAAATTAGTGACAGACTCTTGGTATGGCATATTTGACTGTCACTGTGACACATCTAATTATCGTTCAATTCCCCTAATTATCCTTTGATGTGTTCGATATGCACAACAACACTTCTGGTCTATAAAGTGATGCATTTGATAAAATTTGACACATATGATTTAATTGGTTATGCCAGTCTAAGACCTAGGTTATCACATAGTGACACATCATTCATCTATTTCTCTCTCTGACTCATTGCAAGTAACCTATATGTATATCATTCTAAAGTGCTTTGTGATACAAAATTTGAGAGCAACCAACATTACACTTTTTCTCCAAGGTGCAAAATAGGAGAACAATGAAGCTAAGCTAAGATTGTTGTGTATGCAAGTTTTTCTATTATTTTTTGTTACACAAATTTTTGAATGCTACATTGATTTGATTTAGTGAATTGGATTATGAATTTATTTCATTTTATTTTTATTATTTTTCTTTCATAATTTGGTCTCCAATTTCAAGGTCATACATTTATTATAGTAGTATTATTGGAGCATTATATTAGCATGCACCACCCTAGGCATATTATACTTTTGTTTTGTGTCACCAATTCTTATTTTAAATTTTTTGAATCAATTTAAATAGGAGTTTGATCTAGGTGAACACGACTCTCACCATTTAGTAGATTTTATAAAAGTCTTTGGTTACTCCTTACTAAAATTCAAATATCATAAGATCAAGTGAGAGAATATCAAGTATGAGAACTATTGGTAATTCAACCTTGTGGTATATAATTTAGATACATGTATTAGGTTCCATTTCACTCTTATGGAGATCGATGCATTAGTTTCAACTTTACACTAGAGAAAATTTCATTGAGTTTATAAATTTGAGACATTCATCTAAGTCTTAAAATTCAAACACTATAATGAATACATGCCTAACATCTTAAAAATATTTTAATATCTTTAAAATATAACTAAATATCACATTTAATTTATCATTCATTATTTCAAATCATACTCATAATTGTTAAATAATTACTTACAATAGTATTCAACCTTACAATGCTTAGGCTAATTAATACTAGATACCTATAACTTTATTAATAGAAGTGAAAATCATAGTGGATGATGAGATACCATTACTTATTGTAGAGAAGGTGGATTCCTCACCCCTAGGTCTCTAGGTCATAGGAGAGCCCCAAGGAATGAACTTTCCTAAACTACCTTAGGTTATTTGATGGGTATTTTAGAAATTAGATGAGCCAACCACATAGGTTTCAGATGATGGCATCACAATGCATTGGCATCTCAAGGATGCACTAGAATTTTGTACAAATAGAGGTCTATAAAATAGACAGAAAACACAAAGGGCCTACTTACGAGTCGATTAATAGAGTTTTATAATTTTATAGAGAGAATGTAGGAAACATAAACTACAAGAAGAAGAATATTGGGAACTACTCTAATGCAGAAATAACAAATAAAGATAAGGAAAATATACCACTCTACCCATGCTTCGATTCTTCAAATCTAACTTCAAAAGGATGAACCAACACCTTCACACATAGAAATAGCAAAAAATTGGGCTATGTTTCGAGGTTTGCCTCATTCAGACCCCCATTTTGGTGTTTCCACCACCATGGATAACTAGATATGCAATGAGATAGATAAATAAACAAATAAGAGAAAGGAAAAGACACTATCAAATAGAGTGCAAAGGCAATCTAAATGCTACTCTATAAGACACAATGATGCAAATAAAATAACAAGAGAAATATCACCTTTCCTTTCCTCCTACTAATACTCAAGGTTGAGAGGAGAAGATGACACCACACCGAGAGAATGAAGCATTGTCAACCTAAAAAGATGGTGGAGATTCTATAAGAATATGTTGAAGAAGGCAAGTAGAGATCAAGAATCACCAAGAAGAGAGAAAGAGTGAGCTTGAGAGAGTGAGAGAGTGAAAGAATGATCAAGAAGTTGGAAGAATTAGCATGAAGGAATGAGAGAATTGTATGAAGAAGTGAAGAAGTGAGTTTGAATTGCCAAAATGGAGGTAAAAGGTTTATTTTCATTGGTCAAGGGAGGACAGAAGATGCTACCTTCATAGCCAATGAAATACATAATAGTTTTGCAGATTCTAGAGGCATGAATCATGTTAGGACATAAGCATTGCACGCAGACATCTACACAACACGTTTACATCCCTAAAATAAATTATTCCACCAAATCAAATAGAAAAGGCCACATAGAAGGAATAAGTTGATGGTGGTGAGTTTGCATCATCAAACTTATAGTTTCTAAAGTAAAGGTAAAATAAATGGGGAGTTTTCCTAGGGTGAAAATTCTTGCCATTATATTTTTCCCCCACTTTAATGATCATACATGTCAGTTTGAATGAGAGCTAAAGTACAAAGATATTGAAGAGAATGTACCCATAACAACAAGGAAGTAGATATTTGATCCAATACACCTAAACGTGAAGAAAGGAGAAATGGATCCACAGGTTCTCGGTCCTGTAAAGCAAGCTATGATCTCACCAAAAACATAATAAGTTATAGAAAAATTATGTTAGCTGAAAAATCATAAGGCACATTCATAAGACACACAAACAATGTGATAAGACACAATACGATAAGGTACACTGACTAGATAAGCCTGCAACTGCTGCAAACTGCATTGTAAGATAGTCATAAGAAAGATAGGTCTAGCCAGGCTACCCACCAAGCTAGGCACGAGGATATAGTATGTTTGAAACTAAGATACAATGACATCAAATATCAGATAAAAGACACTCAATCATAAGACACCAAATAATTCAATTGAAGGAGAAGATTTCAAAGGGGGTCCCTTTGACAAGAAACCCTTCAAGATGTTGAGAAAAAATTGTGTCTCAACTTCCAGTTTTGAGCCTCAAACATTATGGACTTGGCAAAAAATGTTTCACTTTTTCCCTTTACCGCTTTACCGTGGTGGTCTAGCATTGCCCTGGCGGTACTGCGGTGACACTCTTAGCGGTTACCACCTTACCGCACCTAGTGAGTTGACTCACCATGATGGCCACTATGAGATCTCTTGTGGTCGCCCTAGCAGTTATCGCCTTAGCACGGGCGGTGGATCCACTCAACACCTGCGGCCCATCTAGCGGTTGCCACCCTACTACAGGGTGGCCTAGCAGCCCCCACTGTAGCACGGCATGACTGCTAATGGTTAGCTAGGTGATTACCACCACACCCCGGGTCAACTCCAATTTGGTAGCGATAGCACGGTGCAGATAGGAGTGAGCTCAGATGGTCATACCACCACACAACAGACGGGTCAGTTGGACTTAGAGGTAGCACGAGGTATCTTTGGCAGAGCTTGGAGGAGTCGATGGGTGAGCTCAAACGAGCTCACTGCATTACCGCGGGTCGACTCGGATGGACCAACGGTAGTACGGGAAAGACAGGGTAGAGCTTGGAGGCACATACCGCCATACCGTGATGGGTGAAGTCAAGCTCAGTGGTAGCATGGAGTAGCATGGGTGATCTTGCCAGAGGTCACCGCTTTACCACGGATGGGTTTTGTCAGCTCGGCGATGGAGTGGTAGAGACATGGAGAGCTCAGGTGAGCTCAGACCTTTTTTTGACTGAGTTGGACTCGGAGTTAAAAGTGTTCAACGAATGCAAGGACACGTGGCTCAGTGTCAATTGTTGATTGGCCAAAAGCCAAAAATAGTAAAGGCAGTTATTGCAGGTCGATTTCAGCTGATGACAAGAACCCAATTTGGGTGGCGAAGTTATTGTTGGGTGGATCGATCCAATCAGGGAAGATCGATGGCATACTAGAAGTTCGATGCATGAACCTGAAGTCATGGGAATGGTTGATAGTGTAAATGCAATGAAGACTTGTAAATTCAATGTGAGGTTGATGGATATGTACATGTAAGTTTCAAGTCCATGTAAGAGGAAAATTCATTGTATACTTTGCAAGGAAGTATTGTAATAGTGAGTGACAAGAACTGAGTGCTATTGTGAGCTGGTAAGTGAGTGAAGATTGAACATTGTATATAATTGTTTATTACTATAATACAATTTTTCTTGCTTGGTGTGGTGAGTTTTTTACCTAAAAAGGTTTTCCCATGTAAATACTGTGTCAAATCTGTGAATGCTTATATTCTTCTATCTCTTTTATGCTGCATGTATTCATCTCAGTAGTTTTAAGAAGCTATTAGAACCAATTTTTTCTCTTCTCCTCTGTTGTATTAGTGCTAAGGGAATGTATTCCGCACTGTTGGGTCATTAGATCCATCCCTGTTTTCCCTTCAAGTGGTATCAGAGCCTGGGCAACTATGTTATCCTTAAGAGAAAAGGTCAATTTTTTGTGCTAATATTGTTTCAATGGGAGTCTTGCATTGTTAAAACTTGTTTCTGTTTGAGATGGTGAGTACATCAGGTAGAGTAGATACTGAAAATTTTAATGGCAACAACTTTGAGTTATGGAAACTCAAAATAGAATACTTGCTTGTGGATAGAGATCTTTGGATTGTAGTGTCTAGAACTATGCCACAAAGTATGAAGCAAGAGGATTAGAATCATGTTGATAGAAAAGCAAGAGGTCTTATAAGACTGAGTCTAGCCGATTATTTACTCTTGAACGTCCATGAGGAGCAGTCTGCAACTTCATTGTGGAAGAAGCTTGGTGATATTTATCAGGGAAAGTGTCTGGTAAATAAGTTATTCCTGAGGAAGAATTTGTACTCCTTGAAGATAGGAGAAGGTACATCTGTTGCAGACCATATGAAATCGATTAACATGAGTGTTACTTAGCTAGCATCTATAGGTGTAAAGATTGAGGAGGAGGATCATTGCATGCTCCTGTTGTGTTCTTTACCTGATAGTTGGGATCATCTTGTGATGGCCATTGGAAGTACTACCACTACTTTCAAGATGGAATACATTGTTGCCTCATTAATGTCCGAAGAGATGAACAAAAAGTCTTCAGAGATGGCCAAAGAGGCTCTTGTTGTTCGAGGTAGACCAAAGGAAATAGGCAAGAAGAAGGACAAGAAGTCGAAATCCAAATTTGCAGGGAGATCAAAGTCTCCTAGTAAAAAGTTCAAGGTGAGATGCTGGAACTGTGGGCAACCTGGTCATATCCAAAACGATTGCAAGGAGAAGAAGAAAAATGCTTCTGACAATGAATCTTCTCAAAGTGATGTAGACGCCTTCATTGTAGCAGCCTTGACAACTTAGGCATTAAATGATGTCTGGCTGGTTGACTCAGGTGCATCCTTTCACATGACATCCAATAGAGAATGGTTCTCTAAATATGATAAGTATGATGGTGGAAAGTTGTACTTGGCAAGTAGTTCAACGTTGGAGATAGTTGGCAGAGGAAGAGTCAGAATTTAGTTTCCTGATGGAAGATTCAAAGGGATTTGTGGCGTACTGCACATTCCAGGTCTGGCTTGAAATCTTCTTTTTGTCAATAAGTTAAATGATGTTGGTGTAGAAGTTTCTTTCTAAAGTAAAGGATGTAAAATGGCTAGAGGTACAATGGTGCTAGCTAAGGGTGTTTGTACCAGCACTTTGTACAAGCTGGATGCACATCCTATTAAATGTAACAGTGCCTCTATAGAGTCATGTAAATTAGTCCCTATAGAGAAAGATGAAGACACTTCTCTTTCGGAAAATGCTTTGGAGGTAAAACTCCCAGTTGAGAAGACTATGCTATGGCATCATAGACTAGGTCACATAGGTGAGAAAGGTTTAAAAACCTTGAAGAGTAAAAATATTGTAGAAGGGCTTGATGATTATAACCTTGAGTTTGATTTTTGCAAACATTGTATCTATGGAGAATAACACTGTGTTTCATTTTATTCTAGTCCTCATTAATCTTTTGGTATATTGGATTATGTTCATTTAGATGTGTTTGGTCCAGTTAATGTTCCTTCGTTATTGAAGTCGAGATATTATGTTTCTTTTATTGACGACTATTTGAGAAGGGCATTTGTATACTTTATTAAAATTAAATGAAAAGTGTTCAGTTGGTTTAAAGAATTTAAATCTTTGGTAGAGAATCAAACTAGAAGGAAAATTAAGTTTTTAAGGACAGATAATGGTGGTGAGTTTTATTCTGTAGATTTTGAAAGGTATTGCACTGATCATGGAATTAAAAGGCATAAAACCACACCTTACACTCCACAACATAATGGATTTGTAGAAAGGTTGAACAAGACATTGATGGAAAAGGCAAGGAGTATGCTGAGTGGTGCTAGTCTGGAGCAAAAGTTGTGGGCTGAGGTTGTGGCTACAACATGCTATCTAATAAACCGATCTCCTTGCTCTGCTCTTGTTGATAAGACACCTTTGGAAGCTTGGTCTAGTAAGAAGCCCTCTCTGAGGCATGTTTGTTTCTTTGGATGTGAGGCATATGTTTATGTGCCAAATGAAAAGAGCTCAAAATTGGATAACAAGGTTGTCAAGTGTATTCTCATCGGCTATGGAGTTGGTGTGAAGGGATACAAGCTTTGGAACCCTATTACTGAGAAGGTTCTATATAGTAGAAGCATGATATTTTGTGAGCTGAAACATTTAGTAAGTGATCAACAACTTGAGATAGATCAGAGTGACAAGAAGAAGGATGCAGTTGAGATTCCCCAAACTCCATAAAGGGAAGAGCTGCATGTTGTACCTAAGACTGAGGAGAGCTCAAGCAGCTTTAGAAGTTCTGATGATGAAGAACCACAACCTCGGCCTATAAGAAGATCTACACAAGAAAAAGGCGACCTGAAAGGTATGGTTTCTCTATGTTAGATTCGAATTGTGCCTATGCTTTAATTAAGAGCAACGATGAGCCTAGGACTGTAAAAGAAGCAATCAACATGACTGATTTGAATTCTTGGCTAGAAGCCATGAATGAAGAGATGGATTTATTGAAGAAGAATGAAACTTGGGATTTGGTACCACTGCCTAAAGGGCGAAAGACTGTTGGTTGTAAGTGGATATTCAAAAATAAGATAGGCCTTGATGGCAGTGTTGAGAAGTATAAGGCTAGGTTGGTTGCAAAGGGATTTTCCCAAATTGAGGGAATTGATTAGGGAGAGATTTTTTCCCCTATAGCAAAGCTGACATCTATCATATTTTTGTTGTCATTGGTAGCTGTGTATGATTTTGAAATTGAATAGATGGATGTGAAGACAATGTTTCTCCATGGTGAGCTGGAAGAAGAAATTTATATGTCCCAGATTGAGCATTTCATTGTGAAAGGTAAACAAAATCTGGTCTGTAAGTTGAATAAATCTCTGTATGGTTTGAAGCAGTCTCCTAGAATGTGGTAACAAAAATTTGACACATTTGTATTGTCTATGGGATTTGTGAGATCAAAATATGATCATT